>VXBX01006700.1:305310-346081 GCA_013400415.1 Scytalopus superciliaris | reverse complement strand
TTGTTTTTAAAAAAAAAAAAAAAAAAAAAGAAAATTATGTCAAGGATATCTATGATTTAGCAGTACCCAAAAAAGGAGAATTTAAGAAAATGCAGACAATTCATGTTCTTCAATTTTTGGAGAAAAATAATTCTTTTCTTTTTAACAGAACTTCTGCCTATCGTGTAGATACTTTTTTCCCCCCCCAACACAGTAGTATTTGAAGTATTTTCTTTCATAAGAAGGAGCAGGCAGCGTGTAAACAAAATATTCTGTGTGTATTTCTCCAAAGTGATAGGCTTTTGAAAGATTATTATCTGCAATTTAGGATGTTTAGATTGTTTTACAAGGTTGTTGGGAAGAGGTGAGCATGTAACTTTCCTCCAATCTTGAGGAAAGCTGTTTATACAGCTTATACAAACACAGATACAAAGCCATTATTTGTTCTTTATAATCTGCCTGTATTGTGACAAATGTTTCTTAGTAATAGTTGTTAAGTAGTGCATTTTTTAAACCTTTAAACAGATGCTACCAAAAATTGCTTTAAACAACCAATATGGACTTCAGTTCTACAATAAAGAATGTATTTAAGAGGACAAGTGTGGGTGGAGTTAGGTGATGAGATGGGCGAAAAGACTGGGTGGAAAGACTGCTAAGAAGGACTGAAAAATAAAGGACACAAAATGAATATGAGTTAGTGAGCTGCAAAATATTCTCCTATTTTTGAAAATCTTAGATGACTAATTGTCAGCCGTGCTATATGTAAGTAATGTGGGCTTCCAAACTTGTGGCAATTAAAACTGCCTAGCATCCCACTCCAGCCCTGTATTTTATTTGTGTACAAGTCAGTACTGAAGACTAATCTCTTATGACATTAATCGTCTCATGAGGAGAGACGGAATAAATCACAGTAGCCCTTCCTCTCTTCACTCATGAAGATAAATGCCATAACACAATGGCTGATCTTTGTTATGACACTAACCATTATATATTTAACAGAGATAGCAAAATCTCACTGACAGCTAACAAAAGAATACTCTCTTTACACATTCTATGAGAAGGCTGTATTTCTTTAGTTCAAAAACATGACTTACCATATCTGTTCCCAGAGCAAGTTAAGCAGTAGATCTGGATTGTGCCAGTGAACTCTATTCTGTATATAATGATGTCATGATTCAGACTAATAAAACCTGATGTGAAACTAGAGTGCAAGCTTTGGAAGGAAATGGTGCATAACACCCGAGGACTCTTAAGGCTCTGCTCTATTCTATTGTCTGTTCTGACAAGAAAGAATAG
Source organism: Scytalopus superciliaris (assembly GCA_013400415.1). Lineage (NCBI taxonomy): Eukaryota > Metazoa > Chordata > Aves > Passeriformes > Rhinocryptidae > Scytalopus > Scytalopus superciliaris. The sequence continues at coordinate 344,806 of VXBX01006700.1, read as the reverse complement.
TTCTTCTATTTAAAACAACCTTTCCACTCCCCCCGCCCAAAAAAATTTCAAAATCAAGCCAATACCAAAATCATAATTTTTCATTATGTGGAGATTGTGGTTTTTCATTTTGCCTCCAGTACTTGTACAGGTAGGCTCAGAGAACTTAAAGAACTTAGAGTGCTTTTTGTTGTGTCTGTGTTTGCAGGGGACTTCTGTTTTTTTCCAGCTTTATCACTGGCTGTACACCTCTCAGGAATTTCATTCTAGGTTTTCCATGCATTAGATACATTCTGATTTTTTCTGGGACAAAATTACTAAGAAAGGTTCTTAATTATTTTCTCCATCTCTGGTTATTATTTTGAAGGGACTGTCATCCTGTGAGTAAAGAACAATCCAGACAAATGAGTTGTGAAGTCTGTGGACTTCCTTTGTGAGGTTACAAGGGTCAGTGTGACTTACACTGGCTATTCACCTAAACATCAAAATGTGCTGTAAAGTTCATGAGTTCGTTTCATGCCATCTATCCCACAAAATTAAAATGGAAGTATAATTTTTTGCAGTTTCATGTTTGTTGTCATTAAAGATATTTTACAAACAAATTTATTTATGGTACATTAATGGAGTCAGTGTCAGCTGCAGCATTAAACTTGTCTTATCTCTTTAGTATGTCAGTTTTACTAGGATTAAATACTTACAATGGCCCAAATGAATACATAGATTTTTGTGTAGAGTGCATGATTTAAAATATTTGTATTCCATTTTCTCCTCTTATTTCTTTTTTCCTATTTTCTTATTTGCCTTCTGGAAATCTTAGGTCTGTATCTTTAGGACACTGTCTAACAAGATAAGCTCTGATAGTAAAGCAATGGCAAGAAAATCAGCACAACTGTCACCTCCTGTTAAATTTAGTATATTTAGAGAGTAGCCAGTAGGAATTTTATTTCTCACATTAAAAGTAGCCCTTACACATTATGTTTGCCTGAGGACATTAAGCGATGAAGGCTTCTGAAACAAACACACATTCATTCTCTCTTGATTTTTCTGAGAAGTTTTACTCTTTGTAGTTCTTTTTTTTTTTTTTTCTGTTTTACTATGTTGAAACAGAAGTTATAGAGCAAACCTTTCAGTGTCTCAGAAAAAAATAATCCATATCATCTTTCAGTAGAGAAAACAGCATATATGAAAGCAAATATGTTTGAGGTTTGGTGTTACTTAATTTTTGGGTTTTTTTTCTTTGTTCTGTTAGTAGTGATGAATATATTCACCCTGGTGGTAGTTCTTTCTTCTGTTATCTGTAATATAAAGGCAGCTGACAGGGCACTCATATCCATTCAGCTCCATTAGTTCCAGTCACCTAAGAATGGTTTCTCTTCATTTTATACAGGGGTAAGGCCAAAGGGGAATTTTTATCCCTGCTGGAATTAGAGGCATTTCAGGATCATGGCCTGTGTGATCATTGAATGACTACAGATTTCAGTAATATTTTTGGGTAGCAGAGCTGTGTTTTGCTCCTTGTCCCCTCTCTGCAATAATGATTCATAGTTTTAAAACAGCTTTGACCCATGTTTTTCAGCTGGGTGCACTGATGAAACTTCTACTCTAAATTAAACAGTCAGAGAATATGGTCCACATGCCACAGGAGACTGACAACCCAATCTGTCCTGTCAGCACCTAAGAGCTACAGTGTGCTGCGGGCAAGGAATTCAGTGCTGACTATCTGGGCAGCACTTTGTGTACCTGTGTGCAGGTTTTGGGGAATCCACTGCCATGAACTGCATCTCTGTGAATGTGCTCATGTTTGAGAAGGTGGAGAACTTAGGAATACACCGTAAGCTTCACTGTGGTAAGGGCTATGGAAGAGGGGTATTTTGGTAGGGATATGTAAAGGTGGGAGATACGGAAGTGAGGGGTATTGGAACACCTCAGAATATGTGAGTGTAACTTGGAGAGCAGGGAAAGGCTGGGCTGAGGGAGAGGCAATGTAGTGTTGCAATAGAATGCAAGAAGAGGTGTAGCTTGCATGACCAAGCAGAAGTCTAGAGGCTGGACTGCACTATCAGAACGGAGCAGTCATTCTGGGAATCTAGATGCTCTGGTGCTTGAACTGAAATCATCGCTAGTAATCCTGTTGCTAACAGTGGAACCTATATCAGGGTAGGAAGTTTGACATCGTGCTCACTGGATTATCTTTGATCCTGATCTTACAGAAATCTGATGGGATTCTGTGTGCTCACTAGGTTCATCCTGTTGCAGTCACAGAGTTGTTTATGAATCTATGCTGGCAGAGGCTTTAAGGAGAAGTTCCTGGTTGTTTGGACAAGGCTGATTGCATTAGCAAAAAGAGAAATGCAAAGTTTTCCATTTATTTCAGTATGTCAGACCAGATCAATAAGTTATTATGAGTCAGTTGTTTAGGGTTGAAAACTTTATCCTACATTTTCCGGTGTGATCTATGAGACCACTAGCAATGGCAAGATGTCACTGCTGTTAGAGCTTGTGCCTTTTAAAGGAATAGCCCAACTGTATGTTTAATTTTAAGTGAATTGTAACACAATTTCTTTTGAATTCAAAATGTCAAGGGTACAGTTTATCTGGATTTTCCAAAGCAGTGTTGCTGTCTTTATATCTGTTAGAAATGTGACATTATAAATGAATTGTATAAAGAACAATAAAAGCATTTGGACATCTCAAAAAAAGCCTTAAACAATCCAGTTAAAGTAATGGCATGAACAAAGAAATCATTCAGCTTCTTTCTTGCTCTTTCCTTTCATTCAGTATTTTAGGAGATGATAATGCCTTACATATCTGGTAGGTTAGCAAAGCTAGACCATTTCAGACCATCTTGTAAACAAATTCTATAGTAGAAATTGTCTTTCAGGAAACATTTTTCCAGTTGTTCCCCGTAGTTTGCGCTAAAATACTTCTGAGTGAAAGAGAGTTGAAGAAAGTTATTTTATGAGTGTACTTTAAACCATTAGAACTCTATGGGTCAGTAGCATTACCAGTGAAACTAAAAAAAGGGTGGACTAGCAAGTATGCACATAACTGCTGTTAAAATTTAATGTATTTCAGCAGATTATGGAAAATTTTTGTGTTACTTTCTTATTAATGTTAATCTTTGTTCCTTTCTGTGCTTAATTTTACTTTTCCTGCTTATCTCTAGTGTCACATGGATTACAAACACAAATGCATAGTATAGAGCATACTGTGAAAGACATGTCTTATGAAATGCACTTTCTTCTAGTTAAATTTTATAATTTCCTTATTGTAATTGCAACTGCTCAAAGACAAAGATCCTACCAGGAGAATTATTACTCCCATTTCAGCTTCTTTTAATATTTTACTGCCTGGAAACTACTCTTTACCTTTCTCTTGATCATCATCAGTACGAGTTCTATGAATATTTATTTGAGAATTTGTGTTAAAATAGATCATAGTGCATCTTCTTATTATCATCCCTCTTTTTCATTTATCTTGTACCTCTCTTTGCTGTTTTAGTCTCTTCATCCATCTCTGTGCACTTCCTTTCTTCCCTCACTCTGTACCCTCCCCTCCTCTCTGAACCATTTACCCATCTTTCTTCACACAAAGGGCTTTGAACTTTTACCAGGCTGCTGATAATTCCCCAATGACTAAAGCTGTTAATCAAAAATGAACACAAAAGATTTGAGAGGGGCATTTCCCACAATAGAAGTCAGTCCTCCTGTTAACCTCACATAAGCAGCTGGATAGGACAATGCTGGATTTTTTCCAGGACACTGTTCTTGTACCCTCTTTGATACTCCATCTTTCAATTCATTAATTTATGGGTGACTAGAAAATATATTTTCTGCNTTGTTGTTGTTTTTTGGTTTTTTTTGGTTCTTCTATTCACCCTGCTGTCTTTGGGCAGTAAAGATTGTCCATTGTGTAGTTCAGCCTGACTCATATTTTAGCTGATGAGTAGGAGCACTGGGAATAACTGTACTGTTCCTCTTTCTTCTCTTCCTGAGTTAATTTAAATAATGTTCTAAGGAGAATTGCTTCGGTTTGTGACTTGTTGCCCAGCCTATAGTTTGACCAAGCAGATGTGATAAAATGATCCTGATTTTTTTCAGCTATCTGACCTTCAGATTTTTGCCAGCAGCTTCCAGAAATGGAAGATGATCTGTCTGCTTCCATATAACTCACACAATCAGCATCATCAGGCCCACTAGAGTGATCTGCCTGCTGCTTTTGGACTACAACACAGTATCAGACCACACTTGGTTCTTGTTTGGAAGAATCATTTTTTTGTCAATGTAACTGATAGCTGCAGGCAAAACTTCCCACTTTTCTGCTGGAATATTTATTGGTGGCGAGGGGGCTGACTCTGTGGTTTGCCTTTCTTCTCTCCGTCCCTCTGCTGTGTTCCCTCTAGTGCTTGAAATGCAAACCACTGAGCAGATTTGATTCAGGTAGTCACAAAGAGCTGTGTATATAAATTAAACTAATAATTCCATCATTTTTATAGAGGTTATCTTCTGATTTTGTAGGTGAGCTGAGAATTCAGGACTTCTCTGTGATGCAAAGCTGAGAGTCTTGACTCTGCACTAGAGTTTTCTTGTTAGCAGTTCACTGGAAAGTGTTTTTTCCCTGTTGTGGTAACTAATTTTTTTCAAGTTGTTGTTAACACACAGAAGATGATAGATGCTATGGTGAGAAAAGGAATTTGTATTTATTCTTGTCCCATGTAACTGACAGAACTTTTCCAATGAAACGGGGAATACATGTATTTGTGGTGTCTGTGTGATTATTTAATCTGAAGTTGTGAGTTGGTACTCGTAGGTGACACAAATACAGCCATTTGTCAGGCTGCTACCATTTGCTTGGAGGTTTAATTTCCACTGTCCTTGTTAGGATCTGAGCCATCTTGTCTTTGAGTCATTAACCCAGGTTGGAATGAACACCAAGAATGTGTTCTGTGCAATGACCACTTCTCTTCTTTTTCATATTGTCCTGATGGGTATCACATTATTTGTCCCAGTTATTTAGCGGCTGTCCCTTTTTAAGCCTGTGGTTGAATGGCAGGAATAAATAGAGCATATTTGATCCTCTTTGATAGAGGTTGCAGTCAGTGCAAACCATTCTTCTGCCATTGTCCTTCTTAACAAAATACATCGAAACAGTCATATTCTTCATGACAGTACTTTGGCATGCTTAAATTTCAGCATTATTAGTCACTGCCCGGAGTGGGAGGAAGGAGAAAGATATTTAAAACAGATTAGGGCTTTCTCCCCTGATGTGCATTACTTTTTCTGACCAAGAAGCCTGTGACTTAACTACGCTACTGCATTTTAGTATGTTATTTGCCTTAAGGCACAGTTAGTTACTCAGTTTGAATTTCCAATATTATTTTAAAAAGTCTTAGAAATGCAAAAGGGATTGCAGGCTGTTGGTAGTGGTGAGATACAGAGGCAAGAGACGCTAGTGTAATTATCAGTTCAGTATATTCATCAGCTCACAGAATCTTAAATAATACTCTGATGCTGTTTTCCATTGCTGAGGGTAGAAAATTATATCATTCAAATTTTTGTCCAAGTAATTATTTTTATTTTGTTACTGTGATAATTAAGTTAAATCTGAGGTGGGGTGGGGGGAGAATGACCATGAGGATGGACAGTATGGTGGGAGAGGCAGAAAAACTCCCATCCTTACTAAGGTTCTCTGCTACATCAATCTTCGTTGTGATAAAGAAAACTTAATCATGTACAGAATAACAAGACTTTCAACTTCAGCAGTGTTTGAATTGGAGAATTAACGCTTTTCAGTTAGGGTATGAACAGTTTTTCAAATAACAGGGTTTAAAATGTTAGATGAACAGAAGTAAATTCATGGGATGTATGAACTGGAGCCCACGCTACATGTCCAGCATAATGCAAGTCCACACAATGGGCAATTGTTTACTCCAGCACTTTCAGCTTGTCTAACATACTCTGCAGTTCAGTTTGTCATTATACCCTGAATGTGTTCACTTCATACTGTGGTATTTGAAATCTGCCCTGTGGGTTTCATTAAACTTTCTGTATTGGTGTTACGCATCCTACTTGTTGGTTTCATTGTTGTTTGGTGAAGATGATCTTCCCTATCCGTATGTCTGGCCATTGTTTCCACGGCCAGTTCAGTGCAGCTTCCTCAGCACAAACTGCTCTACCTTCTCCCACTGTCCAGGACAGGGTGACTTCTGGTGTTTGCGTAGCTTTATTGTTTCCTTCCCATTGTTGCTGAACACTCATGGTAATATTTGGCACTTTTACTGACTTTATAGAGTAGGATGTGATGTCGTAGAGAAGGGGACAGGGCTACCCAAATTTTCTCAATTGCAGGGAGGAGCTGCCCAGGTGTGCTGAGGGGCCTGTACTCAGGAAGAGAAACAGGGAATCCTCCACAGTGAGTAACCCCACTTTCAAGTGCACACAGTTTCCTTCATAGCCGTGTCCAGTACAGTGTAGTATCCTCTTCTGTCCTTTCCAGTTTGCCCTCTGGAATGTTCCCAGTTTACTTCTCTTTTCCCTTTATTTTGGTGTATTCTCACTTTACCTTGCCCTTTTTCTTCATTCTAAAGGTTAAAGTTTTCATTTTTGTTTCTTCACACCATTAATCTTTTCTCATCCTAGTCTTAATCTTTATACACATTGTCATTTTTCCAATGTGTCATTGTGGTTCTGTCACTAAATACATCATATCATTTCTCTTCCCTTGCTGTGCAATGGCCCTTTTCCCAGCCCTGTGTGCAGCTCCTTCTGTCCTTACTCATTGCTTTCCTACCCTCTTTTCATTGTCCTTTCAAATCACCTTTGGGTTTTCCTTTCCTGATGGGTCCCTCTTGAATATTGCCTATTGATGTACATGAGATAAGCTCAATTCAGCTCCCAGGCCTTTCTAGTGCAACCCTTAATTCTACATTTTCCTTTGTGGAACTGAGAGATAAAGCTCATCTCTAACAAAGAACTGAAGGATTTGGTAAACTGTGTTTTGGCTGCGAAAGAGAACAGGCAGTAAATCAGAACTGTAAAATGGCAAGAGAGGTCTGAGCTGGTCAAATTGTAGTGAGTAGGGAGGTTTTGGCTTTAGGTGAGCTGCTTGAATTACAGCCCCGGCTGGCACCCTTCACAATTTGACTTGCATGATACGATGTGGTGGTGTCTCTAGTTCCTAGTGGGCAGGTGTCCACAGAGTAGTATCTGCTTTCATTTAGTACCTACTAGAGAGAAGCTCAGGATCATATGAATCAGACCAAAAGGATTTTATATTTACACAGGGTAGAAATGCAAGTTCTGGCTGAGATATGTTGGCAAGGTGCTCTGGGAAGTTTGATTGCATGGCTTGTGCCACACCTTTTACTGCTGATTTGAAAGGCTTTATTTTCCAGGGCTGTCCGTCTGGCACTTTACATGAGCAAAAGAGTGGCTGTTTGTTTAACAGCATTAAACTGATGCGGGCAAAAAGGAAGTGGAAAATCAGAAAAATCCCTACAAGATGGTTCTATCTGTAAAGAGGAGTGACTTACTTTGGGCTCAGTTGGAAAAGGCAAAGGAGTGGAAAACTGAGCTGAACTGGAAAAATATACTGCACTCTGTCATGTAGCATCTTATGTGCTGTGACTGTTCTGACTGCTTCATTTTTCATTTTTCATTGTTTTTAGAAACGAAAAGCATTTTAAAATTGAAACCTCACTGTGTCAATTCTCACAGTAGCTCCTGCTCTACAAATGGAAGGTTTTAGCCAATTTTTTTTGGAGGTCATGGCAAAACCCAAGTGTAGAATATTCAAATGACCTCGAATAGTTCTAAAAGAATGAAAATCAAAGAAAAGGCTAGTCTTTTATTATTTTTTTCCCTTTGGTTTTTGTGTTTTATTTTTTTCACCTTGTGCCTGAAAGAAAATCTGTTGCTGTGTCATAAAATCAGTTGTGTATTTCAACTCTCTTATTTGGAACCTGATAAAAATTTTTCCCAGGAAGATGTAACAGATTATGTACAAAAGCAGCAAGTAAATGTTTTTCTTGCTGCGGTTTCCTGGGTTGTATCTGGCCCTCCAATAGACAGAGGACTTCAGTCTCAACATTACCGTTCCCTGCCTTTCACAAATGACTACATAAAAACTGCATGATCGCATAACCTTTCAGATTCACAGGACAACTGTGTCTTGTCACTTACACATTTATTATTTCTTTCCAGGCATTGGAAAAGTACCCCAACTCACCAATGACTGCAAAACAAATATTGGAAGTCATTCAGAAAGAAGGGTTAAAAGAAACAAGGTCAGTGTTCATATGTTCTATATTTTTGCTACCTCCTTGAAAAACATGCAGGAATGGTGTATAATCGTTACAAAACTTAGTGCTGGTTGAATTGATTTCCAGTGCCAAAGTGAGAAATATAGCTGATAGGTTTATTATTTCAAGTGTTTTAAAATGATTATTGACTGGCTTAACTTTGTACCTTCCTAAAGGATTCTGTGGTCAAGCTTGACTCTGGTGGCTTTTTGTTAGAAAGACAATATGATCTGCTCAGACAGCCCAGTGCTACATCTCACTTTTGCTTAAGGACTGAGGCATGAGAACTGGGTTACCTCTGCCACTGTGTGCAAGAGAAAGTGCAAGATGAAGCTCATCATACTGCTCCTCTCCCCTGGCTTTGTGGTCTGGCACTTAAATCGATGTTAGGACATGCTGGTGTTGCCTGTGGTAGCAGGGGTTGTGCTGATAAAGAGCTAGGACTGGAAGGAGAGGGGGGGTGTTTGATCACTGAGAGCTTATCTATGTGGCTGCACAGGATGTACACAGCTCTCATAACTGATACGGTAACTCCATTGCTGAGTTGCTTAATAACAGAATACTCTGTATGTAGATTTCAGTGATAATAATTGGACTTTTAGGAGATAGATGAGATATCCAGAGCCTACAGAAATCAACAGTAGTCTTCCATTGAAATCTGGTTCCAATGGGCATGCAGCTTCTTGTTCTCAAAGGTGACTGTCTACTTGGTAGGTCCTTGAGTGAACTGCAAATGGAAACTTGGGCAGGAAGTGAAAGTAAGAAAAAATGGGTTGGTCAGTGGGAGTCTTGTGCAAAATGAACTTTCCACTTCTCCAAATGTTATAGTAAATTTTTTCTATTTTAATATATTGCTTTAATACTTGTTGCTGTCTCAAGGCAAAGGAAGACACCTGCTTTTAGTTTAATTATATTCTGCTAGTGTGGAACCTAAAGCCTAGGACAAGAGAACTTCAAATCCCATGTAAAGGTGAAGCAGGAGTAACCATGGGACATATTTTTACTGATTTCACTGTTGTTCCTAAGAAAAAGAACACTCCCTTATTGTTTGCACTGCATAACCATGCACTGCATTGTTCGTGTAGCCTTGTAACATTCTCATCATAGCTGTATTTGGTAAAATTACAAAAGAGATGGTGTACAAGATGAAGTTGAATTTGCCACCTCTTACAGATTTAGTAAGTGCTTTAGTTCCTGTCAAGAAATTGCTTCAAGCATATTTGGCAATGATGCCAAGGAAACAAGGGGATGGAAACTTTAGAAAATGAATGTCCAACTGTGTGTTATGCTGCAATAATTTGCATACAACAGACACAAAAAAGCAAAAAAACACAGTTTTGAAAATCTGTTTTATTAAGATACTGTTTCTCACAGCAGTGATTAGATTGCTTTCTTCTTCTTACGACTTGTGATATGAGACAACTGCATGGGAGGGGCTCAAATGCCTGATAGTAGCGTTTCTTTGTAATTTTAAAAATTCTTGGTTTTGTAATCAGTACATGAACAAAATTTTGAGTGGAAAACCTATAGGAGGGAATGAAGGCAGTGTTTTATGTTTTAAATATAGAAAATGTAAAAGCCCTTTTTAATTGCTGCAGAATGAATAATAAGAGAAAGATTCCTTTAAAAAGGTTCAAAGCTAGATCTTTCATTTCTTCAGTTACTAAGAAACAGAATTGCAGAGAAATAGGAAAAAAAATCAGATTTTTATTCATGGTGTGATATGTGCAGATATGTGTGAATATGTAGTAGATTGCAGGATGCTATATGTGGTCCTGAGTATCTAGGAAACTGAGAAGGATAAAATCAAATGGTTTTTTTTCTCTCCATATTTGAAACATTATATTATGCGATAGGCTAGGTGATCATTAACCCCTTAGCCTAAATACTCTAAATTCTGCAGTTGTAAAATGAAAAGAAGTTGATTCTGTATTGATTTTTTTAAAGTATTTGGATTTTCATTTAACTTCCGATTTAATGTAAAAGTTGTTTCTACTGCATTTCAATATTGATTAGGCACAAACTTGCAAAGTTATCTTAGTGCTTGACTCTTAGTAGAATCCCATAAGGTATTTGACTTCGTACATATATGTATTGATTGGATCTCAGTGTTTAAGTAATATTTTCACACGTCTTGAATTTAGAGTCCCCTGTTCACTTTATCTTGCTCTGCAATTTCTTTTAGTACCTTTCTGACAGCATGGTGCCTTTGCTGTTACTAAAGATGGTCTTTCCTGGTGTCTCTGCTGCAGCCAGCAAAGATGAGCAAGGGATGTAAATTTATGATGTGCAGTCACCTGGCCATAAGCAGTAGAATAGCACTAGCGTATTTTATTCTGTATTGATTTGTGTATTCTTCCAAGTCTGAACTTGTGCCAGGAATATACTGCTACTTTAATATACTTTACCTATTCCTTTATACTGATTATTATTGTCAGGAGAACCTTGGTAATTCTAAATGAAGTTCTTCAAAAATTCTCCTCTCTACTGTTCCATTTATAGATGAATGAGATTAATTGGCTTAGTCATTTTTCATATCTATTGCAGCATTAATTAATCTAAGGCTTTTTGCTGTGGTAGTAAATCTGAAAAAATAATGTATGATTTTCAGCAATCTTGTTGTCATTATGTATAATCTTTAAAAAGGCACTGTGAGACTATACAGCCTCTTTTATTCTTTGTCATATAGACATCGTTGCACATTTATTTTTTTATTACTCAAATAATTACATGCAAAATGAGGAAAATTTCAAAAGTTATAAAGCTGATATATGTTAGAAACAAAAACTCGACTGATAGGTCCTGTGAGAGGTTATAACCTACGTGATTTCCTATGTCTTTGGGGTATTTGTTAAATATCTTTTCTGTTATAATGGTTGGTAAAATGGTCATCAGGCAGTTCTGCTACCTAGAAAGAATAACAAGTTGTAAGGCAAACATTTTAGGGATGTAAAAAAAGATGGTTTTCTTCTGGGGATGAAGGGAAGGAGGGATAAGGTTTTGTTTTTTTTTTTTTTACACTCATGCCTGTGCTGATAGTGAACAGTATGAACAGTCCTGGTCACTGAAATCTCTTCACAAGGAAAGTAGACAGCAGCTCACTTCAGTGCACAGTGCTCTGGATTTTCTGTCCTGGTACCCACTGTCCCATTCTTTTGAAAATATTTCCCTATCCCTTTGTACATTTCTAGACTTGCAACCTGCTGTTTATAAACTCAAGCGGGAGATTTTGCTGATTTTGCTAGTGTGACACAGAATATGATCCACTCTAGCCTCAGTGCTTCTTTTCACTGCTGTTGCCTCGATAGTTGTTCTTCATCTTGTATCTCTCCTGTTACTTATTCCTGTTAAGGTCTAGAATTTCCGTTACTGAATTGTCTTCAGGTTTTCTGCAGACTGTTTCTCTAATTCGTTCAGATTGCTTTAACCATGTACTCTTGTCTTTCAGCATGCTCGCAGCTCTTTCCAGTTTAGTGTCGTCTGCTTATTAGAACTTGTTTCCTTTTGCAACATTATATTTATCTTCTTTGCTTATGGAATTCCCATGAGAAACAATTTCCAAACAATCATTGAGTCAGACTATAGGATACCTACTGCTGCTTCTCTAGATAGAAGGTCTTGCTGCTATGTCACAAAGAATATTTTGATAGATTTGAAGTAATTTGTTCATGACAGCTCTATGTATTATTCAACTTCTTATTTTCTAGATACNTTTTTTTAAAGCTAGTCACTAAGTATTTTGGAATCACTACTATGCTCTACAAATTCTCAAAAATTACTGTTGGTAATTCTGAGACTGATCCAGTCAGCTTTAATTACCTATGGTGAATTTCAACAGATTTAACTGATTTGAGAATATGCAATTTATTTAATTATCATCTAATCAATTTTTCCATGTTTGTTCGTGGCGTTGGTTTTAGCAGCTGTCTAATCATAGACACCTTTCTGATTAGGCATTATCAGTCCTCTGTTTTTGGTATGTGCTCAGTGATACCCCTTCATGGAAGAGCAAGCCAGTTTCCTACTTGTTGGTGTGCTTTCAGAAATGCCTTTCTGCATGTTGTGTAAGTGAGTTTGCTGAAGTTTTAATTTCCTGAAGCCAATTTTCTTCTTTTTGTGTTCTCGCGTATTTTCCTAAATATGAAGAATCATCCCTGCATGAACACTCAATGTTTTCAGCTGCTTCTTCCCCACGGGTTCAAGTCAAACCTAGTACACCCTTCCTTTCTAACTGCTTTTTGCATCTTCTGTTCAAGGAGTTTTTTTCCTAACACAGGCTCAGAAATTTGCCAGATGCTTCTCTGTCCCTGTCTTTTTTTTCCCAAGAGATGCCTGCATGGTCATAATGGGTATATTTAACTAGGTCATGTGTCTTAAAAATTTCTGCTGATACTCACAGAATCTAATTCTCCTGGTTTCTTGCTGTATTAAACTCTGACCCCAGTATCATTCTGGGTTTTGTCCCTTTTTGTCATTACCTGGAAGTTGCCTGTAGAACCACCAGAAATAACCTCTGTTTCCTTTATGTTTGGGGCACTGTACCTTCATGAAGAATAGGACCCATCAAAGATTGCTTAAAGTTATCAAGGAGATAAAAATGTGAAGTTGGTATGAATTAGGTGTTTGGATTACAGAAGAAAAGATTGAATATAGACATAGTAGGTCTTCAACTACATAAAAGCTATGAAGGAGTGAGGAAATAGGTTATCTTGAATGTCTGATATGGACAGAACAAGAAATAAAGACTTTAAATTTTTTTAAATATTTTTTTTTCTAACAGGTATAATAGATTTCTGTCATGAGCTGTGGGAGAGATGTGAGAGATCTCTATGTCTCTCCAAAACAAATTTAGATACATGCCTGTCAGGAATTATGTAGATTTGGTTAATCCTGCCTTGAACTGGGGGAATGAACTAGCATATCCCTTGATCTGTGTTTTTCTATGACTTTTTTTAGATCAGTTTCAGTACTTGGGCCATACATATTGTTTGAGTCCTAGGGGAGAATATCCAGCCAAACTCTGATAAATGTTTGATGCTAATAACCCTAGATTATGTCTTGGCTTTCTGTAGTTCCCCTTGTCCTTTGCATGGTGATGCCGGGAAATTACTTGTCTGCATAAGATTAAAGCCAAAGATTCTCAGTACAAGTTAAAAGCAAATAAAATTTCAAAATAGGACAAGCCCTGTTTAATTTCTTGGAGTGCAACTTTAGCCCACAGCTGTGCTAGCTATTTGCCTTCCTCCTTCATTAGAGTCAGGACTGTGAACCCTGGAATGGAATAATTTCTTAGTGGTTTTGCTGTTCAGCTAGAGCAACAAGCCTCTGTATGGTCAAGTAACTTTGATTGTGTTCAGGTAATTCATATAAGAGTTTAAAAAAAGTCCCTTTGTCTCATTTTGTTTTTCATTTCCCAGTAGGAATCTCAAACTTCTTTCTCTTGAGGTTTCTTTGTTGATCTTAATTTCAACTATGGGAATCACAGCGTCACTCCTATGTCTTCCTCCTCCGTTTTTGCCTCTGCATATTTTGTCTTTTGCTCCACAAGACTAAACTAGCTCTTGATTTATTGTTGTGACAGTAATCTTTCAGAAGACTAAGGAGAGATGCTTGCCATTGGCACGAGCAATAGTGCTGCTTTTTCTGCACTCCACAGAGTTGATAATATTTATCATGAATGATATCATAACGTATTAAGTCCTCTGAGCCTAGGAATGCAGCAAAGTATGACACTAATAAATCTCAAAGACACTCTTACTAGATTTGCACTCTTTGTACAGAAATATGAAACTAGTGGGTTAGCTAGAATTAAACCCACTTTGAACTGCTGAGTGGAGTCATCAATGGAATAAAACACGTGATCCATGCAGGGTCTGTATTTAGCTTTGAAGTTAGAGGGGACTCCTGAAAATATTACCGTCACTTGTGAATCCTTTGATCTTTTTGACAGTGTCTCTTTAAGCCTTTGCATACTTCAATCCTTAGAGCTATTGACTTAAAAATAAAATCNCCTTTGATCTTTTTGACAGTGTCTCTTTAAGCCTTTGCATACTTCATCCTTAGAGCTATTGACTTAAAATCCCTTCTGAATGCTGCTGTTTCTGTAAATAGGCTAAATGAGCTGGCAACTGTCTTCTGTTGTTTATCATTTTAAAGTTCCTTGTTTTATTGTGTATGCATGTAGACAGAGAATTTTTTGCTTTGTTTATGTGTAAAGTCATTCCAAGATGTCATTGTGATTCATAATGAAGTAATAGTTTTTATCTTTCACTAAAAAAAGAGGGGGAAAAAAGCAAATGCCCTCCAATTACCAAAAGCTGTTAAAAATTTGATAGAAAGAACCACAGTTTTTGTCTTAAGGCTCTGGTTGTTAATAGAAGAGCACAGACAGTTAAGAGGCTTCTGTGGTTGCATATGTCTGATAGAATTTATTTGGGAGCCTCTTCAGCTGAAGGGAGTGCATTGTTTTGTCTGAAGATAGTTATTCCCTGCAATGGACTGAAAGGAAGCCTTGATGGAAAGAGAGAGAGAAAGCTATTCACATTCTTTTGCCTGGCATTATTAGGTTGATTTTCATGCTTCTACAGATGTGGCTTTTGGCTGTAGAGCAGTGAAAGAAACAAACTTTCAGTACAGCCTGTCTTTTTGCATAAATTCACTTCAGACACCTCTTTGAAACGCAGTTCTACTCAGTGTAATAACAGACTGCCTAATTTGGTAGGCAGTTCTGATAGCAATTTGCCAGCCAAAAATCTCAGGCTTGCTTCTTCTTGCTTAGGCATTTCCAGCATTGTTATCCACAGTGCAGTTCAGCCTAGTAAAAACCAGTGGGTTTCCTATAATACTGCATTCCAGCTTGGCCACTTTGTTGTGTAATCACGCTCCTGGTCACCTCTGCGGTCATTATTTCGGCTTTTGGACCGATGTAGCCCTGGAACAAATATGATATTAACCTTAAGATCAGGGTTGTGAATTCTCGATTCCATGTTGCTGCATTGTGAGTACCCTACTGTTAGTTTACAGCTATCCTGCTAATGTCTGGACAGCAGTAATCCCACCTTTGTATTGATTTGTAAAACTGGTTTT
Organism: Scytalopus superciliaris; assembly: GCA_013400415.1. Lineage (NCBI taxonomy): Eukaryota > Metazoa > Chordata > Aves > Passeriformes > Rhinocryptidae > Scytalopus > Scytalopus superciliaris. The sequence goes on along the minus strand of VXBX01006700.1, from coordinate 329,442 downwards.
GGGTGCAAATTAAACAGACGTAAAATAAGAAAACCTCAAATATTTTCCATCAGCTAATTGCAAAAATGACAGAATTTTTATGTATGAGTGATGATGAATCTTCCATTATATATACAAGAAATATATACAAGATATATTTCAAACTAAGACATTTGACTACCTTGAATGTATCTTTTTTGCCTGAGCCACCATTATCTTAATTTTTTACTTCATATTTTAGTATTTTAGAAATTACCTTGGGTGTTGTATTTGTTTTAATGCTGCAGGACAGTTGAGTCTTGGTCTAGGGACTTTAATAAATAATCCAGTAAAATCAGACTGCATGTCAGCATTTTTTATAAAACTACCTTTGTTTGATTTTTATTCTTTTAAGTAACAGGTGCTCCAGTTGTTACAGGCAGGCTAAAAATCACACTCATGTCACAGATGAAAAATCCTGTGTTAGTTTTATTAAGTGGTGGATTTAATTTTAAAAATATTTCAGGTGATAAACGACATGCTGCAAATTGTATGAACCTTTTGAGTATGACACAGAATATTTGGGAGAATACTGTTCTTACTGTTAAGAATGTTAAATTAGCATATGTAAAAAGAGGGTGGAGACAGAAGCCAAGTAATATTTATCAAAGCTAAATGCAGAACTCAGCATATATCCTGGTCCTCTGCTCCTCTATTCCCAATATCCTGCCCAGTAAATTGGTGTTGCCGGTGGAGTATCTACTAGTTCCCATCTACATGCAGTCCCTTGTCCCAAGATTTTCGGCAAGATGAATCTTCCCTCTCTCTCATAGTGGGTCACCATCCCATGGTCTCCAATTATCCTGATCTGCTGTCATCCTTTTTCCCTTCCTTTGAGGACTCAAACTCCATTCCATGAGCCTGTAGTTTTCTGAAGTATTACAATGTGGATATCACAGTGTTTATGTCATGTCCTGACTTGGGACCAATCAACTGTCCTTCTTTAGTTTGGTTCCAGGACCAGTTATGAGAAAATAGAACAATTCTGGAAATTTTATCTTGTCTGGCACCATCAATTGGTGGTTTGCAATGGCTTAGAAAAGTTTGTATGGCTTCCTACCTGGGTTTCAGAACAGTTGATTCTCTTTTTTTTTTTAAAGATTAGTGTGTTGCTGTTATGTTTCCACATGAATTTTTGCTCATAGTGTTCAGGACTTCAGTTTTCCATGTGGTACAATATTTCTCTGTGTTTGAATTCTAAAACATACATTGTAACCACCTTTCCACCTTTCATAGAAGTAATAGGAAATAGTGCTGCTTGATGTTTTTTTTTTGTTTTAATTTTTCATAAGATCTGCCAAAAAGTTGTTTGCTTTACATTTGTTAGCAGTTTTGCAAAATTCATCTGCAAAGATTGGGAAAACAGCGATCCAGGATCCAGTATGTGTGACACTTGCTTCCTGAGTGCTATTAAAATATTTTTATTTTACTTGTGCAGCCATTTATGTTTCTACTCCTTCCACACAAGCCTAATCTGTATATTCTCAAAGAATATTATGCTTGTGCACTGTATAAAGCTTTTTTCATTTGTTTGCTTTATTGGTAAGGGAGAGTGACTTGTACAATCATTATATATTCAAGTTATAATAATTCAGAGGATGTGTGAAAATCTTAAAAGTGTAAGTATTTAGCTGTAGTAGGAAAAATTGTGGTAGTTAGATTTTGTGATGTGATAAACATGTTTCAAATCCTAAAGATCTATATTGCAAAAATCTTTTATGTTTGAATGCATACCCAAGTCCTCTTTATCACAGCTAAATTTGCTGAAATTAAGATCTCCATAATACGTTAATGTAATGTTAAAGATGCACTTTTTAAATACAGGTCTAAATCCAACAACTTAAATTTAACAAATAATGCATAGCAGGGCAGATGATGGCAATCTTAAAAGATTTACTAGTTACTTTGTGAAATCATGACAACAATTCCTAAAAAGGACATTTTATTTTGAAGTAGGAGACAACAGCTGTGACTAAATAATGTAAAGTTATCATCTATTTCAGTGTTGTATTTCATAGTGTAATGTTTCCTTTATCAATATATTTTGATATTTAATGTAAGAATTTGTTTTGTCTTTTTCCTATGTTGTGTCTCAGTGTAGACTACTATGGAAAGAGAATGAAAAGCAATAATGTAGTTCAGGCTGATGAAAAGAGAAACCTTCTGCATTATAAATTGGTGTTACCATATGCGTAGCATTATCTCAAAAGAGTATATTGTGTCATATCTGTCTTCCCACATTTCTCCCAGGCAGTGTAACTACGCTGTGTGCTACAGATCTTTTTTCTTTAATGTTTCAGTATATCAAAGAGTAATTCTGCATTAAAAATAGTGTCTCTTTTTCAGAGAAATTAAATAAAGAGATCCAAGAGACCTAAACGCATTCAAAACAGTCAGATACTTGCAGAAGTTGCATTAGGAAAGTGTCACCAGATCTTTAACCCATCCTCCCAGCAGCAAAAGTTTCTTTGTTTGGTTTAGTTGTTTGCTTGGAGTGGTGGTCTTGTTTGGTTTGGTGGTCACTTTGTTTTGTACTTGTGTATTATGTTTCCGATAGTGTAGTGCTTTAAGCCTGATTTCGTTTTAAAAAATGACTGAAGAGATGAGGTCTTCCAGTCTACAGAATGTTTTCTTATTCTTTTATCCAAAATTTGTCTGCAGTCCTATAAACTGAACCATGACTATGAGGAAGGTAGGTTAATTACTTTCTTCAATTTTACTGCCTTTGTCAGATTGTTTAGCCAGCATCTTTTTAAGGGAAGCAAGGACATATAAGAGCTTCCCAATAATACTTGTCCATTGTTGTCCATATGCAAAATTTTCAAGAATATTTTTGGGAAACTGAGATTTGACAGCATGTGTTCTTTCCATCATTGTTCTGAAATGAAGATCTGCCACATATTAACATTATAGTAGATAGGTAATAAACTGGTATTTAAAAATAGAAGTCAGAAACAAGCCCTGCAAAAGAGCTTAATATCAGTGTATGCTGATTAGGAGTAAAATGCAAGAATCTTGCTGAGTAGCCAGCAGTCTTATTCAGCTCTCTTGTGTCTCTTGGAAAAGGCAAGAGTAATCTGCTGTATTTACTTCAGGTAGTATTTGGACAAATGCAATTCAATACAGCCATATATATAGAAATTTCAAACACAGAAAGATACAGATGTTTTAGCTAGAAGGAGTCACCTTTTGAATGTACACTCTGGTAAAATATTCTTAAGAAAAGAGTTTAATCTGTCGACGGCTTAAAACCTGCAGTGAAAATTGAAGTCTGGCTGGGAACTTGAAGACATGCCCTCATTTAATGGATTTATGGGCTTTTGTTGCACCATCTGAGTAACCTAAGAAGCTGCTTTTCCTTGCAGGTGTAAAATGAATTACTCTGGGTTTCATCGTATTAGTTGTTGATTGAGATTTATTTGTTGGGCTTGAATTTTTTTGGCATTTCCGTTTTGTATTTCTCTTTTGCATTGAGAAGTTAGTATTTAAGCCTATTATTTATTACTGCTTTGAATTTCATTTATCCCACAGCTGACTTTTGTCTTTATTTCTAAGCATTCTGTCTTAAGGGACATGCACAACATCCCACAAAATAGTATAATCTTCTTTATGCTATTTCTAGTATTCCATAGCAACTGAGGGAAAAAATGAGCCTAAACTGAACACTACAACACAGGCAATTCATTACAGATTTTCCGCTTAGTATTCAGTAAATTGTCAAGTCCTTATTTTCATCATTAGCATATTTTTCACAGAGCAGAAGCATAGCCGTTTCTGGCAGACTGAATTAAATCTGTTTTACTTGAATGTGAAAGAAGAAAACACTGTCAGGCTTTCTATGAAAGCATCATTTTCTAGTAATAATTTATTTTTCTGGAGCAGTTTGCTGTGGATCTCTTTGTTTCTATAAAGATATGGGTGTGTATGCTTCAGTCTACCTGTAATTACACCATTTCTTAACTGAAGGGTAAAAAACATGGAGAAATCTGGGATTTTTTCTATTTCTTTTTTTTACTGTTAATATTGCATGAGCTGAAAAATTTACTAGTTCTCTTTTAGACATGCACTGGCACATTTCATTTAAAATTTTGAAGTACATTTTTTTAGAATCGAGCTCCCCCCTTCCCCCCCCAAAAGCCTCAGAATTTCACTGTCTGAGGACAATGGAAAAGATAACTGTTCAGAAAATTTGTTACATACATGAACTTCTTTTCTATCTAAAGCTAGCTGATAGCAATTCCATGTTACTCATTTTGAGTCTCATAGGTAGTCTTCATTACTGTGAAATTAAATTAAGTGCACGCTTGTCATTTAAAAACAGAATTTAAAAAGTGCCTGAATGTATTTTACTTGCTTATGTACTGTCATGTGAAGGAAGCATGTGTTTTATTCAAGATTAGATTTTCTTTCAGCAGTATAGAAAGCTCCCATGCTCTGTTTGTAATCCCAATAAACTCTGCATTTGTCAGTGAGTCTCTTTTATGATAGCTGTATGCTAGAACCTGTAATTGTGTGGATGGCAAATATTTACAATATTACAAGAGAACTGAGAACCAAAACATACCTCAAATCAAAGTATAAATAAAAGAACTTAACTTGTATTTATGGGCTTGCAAATACACCTGCAGACACAAATTCACCTCTTTGCACGTACTCATGTCATTATATACATATAAAGTTGTAAATTACAAAATTATACTCAAATACTTCTTTTGCTCAGTTTTTCCAATAGCAAGCAAAGAGTATGGGAAAGAGCTCAAATGATCCCTAAGAATTGTTTTGCTGTTTACCCTCAATAGCTAAAAGAGAGGACAAATTTATTTTTTCCCCTGATTTCTTTTGGTTTTCATTGCATTTGTAATAGGAGAAAAGGAAAATGGGATCTATTAGTTCTTTCTAGTAAGTACTACCTTCCAGCAAGAGGAAAATGAGCAGACATAGCTGAGTCACCCTATTTAGGATCTTACAACATTCATAGCTATTGCTGTATCCTTTATGTTTCAATAAGCTTAAGATATGTTTATTTGCTATCAGGAATCCATCAAGATACACCATTCAGAGCTTCGCTTTCATGCTTTTATATTTAATTAGTAAATAAAATAAAACAAGTTAGGAATCCAGACAACTAATCTCTCTTGCAAATGGCCCCCATTACTTCCTTTCTTTTTTTTGTTACCAACACATCTGAAGTTTTTGTATTCTAGATTGCTAAGTACTTCAGGTGACCATCATCAAATATGAAATCATTGTGTAAAAAGTAACATGTATCCCCTATAGTCATCACAAAGGAAAAAAACCTGACTTATAAGTGACAGCAAGGAACTCTTTGGGAAGATATCTTAAAGAATAAATGACAAGCAGGAAACTTGTTTTGGTTTTGTTAAATACTGCTTGCTTTCAGTCAAGGAATCTTTTCTTGGCCAGTGAAGATTAGGCAGCCAAACTGTATTTATACTCTCATCTTTCTGTCCCTTTCATTCAAAAACCACCACTAAACCCAATCCAACCATTAACCTTTCTCTGTAGTAGTAGCTTAATGGTATAAATTTAAACACTTGCATCAAAACGGTATTCAGTCAGATGATGTACTGAACTGTATCAACTAATGTACTGTTGATACAAGATTATTTGTGCCCAAGCTGCAAACCAGGAATTAATTACATGATTTGTACTGTTCATTAATGTAATATTAAACTTATCATTTAATTCTTTACTAAAAACAGTAAGCAATTTCTGGTTAAGACTGAATTTTTTTGTGAGCCACATTATTTTTAGTTTCTTTGGTTCTCTTTGGCATGTGTCTCTCAGCTCCTACATTCAGAGGGACTTATTAATAAACTTCAGCAGAATCAAGCTTCCTTTCAATGGAATGATGTGCATATCAAGAATGACCAGTCTAAAACTTTTAATTAGCAGTGCTGTGTTTTTTCAAAATGTTTGGTGGTTTCTATTGTTATATGATTTGAAAACATTGTGTGTGACATTTTGAAATTAGATTGACTTTTACTTATAAGTTAAATTGAAACTTAAGTCTCCCAGTTCCAGATTTAAGGAGCTGTTTTAAGTCAAAAAAGAATAAGGAGATCTACTAATAGACTGAATTGCAACAGCTGGAGTAAGTTAAAACACAAAAATAGAAGTATCTGCTTGGTCCTTTGAGGGAAGGAAAGAACGTTTTGCTATGCTGTTTTGCCAAATTAAACTCCCTGGTGTACAACAAGTATAACTTAAACATTTCACATCCACACAAATATTTTAATTTGACACAATACAATAAATCATGTGTTGCTATATTTTTAAAGTTACAGGGTGTACTGTGATTGCCCATTCTGCCCTTATTTTTAGGTTTTTCTTGCAGGTAAGAGCACTTAACAAAAGTATTTTAAGTACATAATGGCATTATTAGTCAGCCAACTTGTAGTAGTTACATTTATTTTAATGTTTAAGGAGAAAGTATGGTCTTGCTTATGCAACCATTTTTGTAGGAATAAGTATTACTAGAAAACAGTAATTTGGTTTTGACTCTAATCTTTATTTATTTGTGATTATTCTGAGCTTCCTTGTTGTTTGTATCAGTTTGATTTTTCTGGCTGTATTGGTGATGGAGTAAAACTTTCTCAAGTGCTGAATTCCTCTTCAAATACAAAAATATTGAGAAAAATGTTTTGTACAGGAAGAAATGTTTCTTTTTATTTGTTAAGTCTCTCACATGATACAACAGATTTTAGAACTATTTTTTTCAATTGAGTAGGAACTGAAGATGTAGAAATAGGTTGTTCTCATATATTTTAGCTTTCTCTTTTTTGATTGGATGCAATGTTTGGGATTTTAAACATGTCACTTTCACATAATTGTGCCGGAATTTGACATTTAGTTTCAAAATTCTAAATTCCTTCAGTTAGAAGTCATGTCCTAATTGAAAACTGGAGAGAAGGAACAGAGAAGCTGAGGAGATTTTCCCAAATGAGAAGACATAAGATCTGGTGCGTCCTTTGGTTTTGAGTAGAAATGGAAAAAAAAATAAAAATTGGGGATTTCAGTTTGTTTTGCTTTATAAAAAGGTTTATTATTAGTTTATACTTCTGCTTTAAAAGAAGTGTGATTATCAGAATAAGGTACTGTAGGATGAGAAGTGGGGAGGGTAGGAGAGAAAGAGAGAAGAAACTGGAAGAAGAACAAAGAAGAGAGCAGAGATAGAAAACAGAGAAGATGGGAAGGTAGAAGGATGAAGGAGAGAGGAGAGGTAAATGAAAAGAGAGAAGGAGGAGGAGGAGGGGTGTACATGGCAAGGCACCGGCAGTGTGGGGCTGAAGGGCGGCCTCTGTGAGGACACAGCTGACTCCAGCAACCCCACCACAAGGCACAGCTGAGCCCACCCGCTACCTCTGTGGGTAGCATATTTAAGAAAGGACAAAACCAGCACTCAGGCAGAAGAGGAGGGTAAAAAAGAATGCGTGGAATAGTAGTGTGAACACCAAGGCCAGAGAAGAAGGAAGGGAGAAGGTGCTCTGGGCACCAGAGCAGAGCGGGGGGACCCTTGCAGGCTGTGGAGGGCCACACCAGAGCAGATGTCTTCTCTGCAGCCTGTGGAGGACACTGTGCTGGGACATCTGGATATTTTCTGAAGGAGGTGTTGCCCATGGAGAGATGGAGCAGACAAAATGTGTGAGGAGGAATCAGCAGCAGAGAGAAGCTGCTGTGGACTCACTGTAACCCTCCATCCCTCAGCGCCAGTGAAGGGAAGGTAGAGGAACTGGGAATGAAAAAGAAAAGTTGAGCCTGGAGCAGGGAAGCTGTTTTAATTTTTTTTTCTTTGTTTCTCTCTACCCAAATTTATTTTAATTGGTAATAAATTAATATTCCTTAAGTCAAGTCTGTTTTGTCTCTTAAGGTAACTGGTAAGCAATCTGTCTGCCTTTATCTCAACCCACAAGTTTTTCATCCTCTTTTCTCCCTGTTTCCTGTTGAGGAGGCAAGAGTGAATGACTGGGTGGGCATTTGGCTGCTGGCCAAAGCTAACCCACCACAAGAGAAAGGAAAGACAAAGAAAGGGAGAAAAAGAAAAAGGAAGAAACAGGGTAAGGAGAAGGAAAAAGGGAAAGAAAGGAGAAGGAAATAAGAGAAGTGAATGAGAAGAGAGAAAAAAGAAAACAAATAAAGGAAAGACAAAAGATGAAAAAATTAAGAGGAAAGAAAAGAATAGAAAATAAATACAGGAACAGAAAAGAGAAGAAAATAGAAGGGAGAGACAAAATAAAGAAGAGAACATAGAAGAAGGAGAGGAGAACAGAGGTAGGGAAGGAAGACATAAAGGAAAAAAGAAATGAAAGGGGGAAGAGAAAGACAAAAGCAAGGTGGGAGAGAGCAAAAGAGGAAAAAAAAAAAAGGAACAAAGAAGAGAACTAGAGATGAGAGATAAGGAAAAGAAAGGTAAACAAAAGGACCAAAGAAAAGGAGACAAAAGAAAATGAGAGAAAAAAAAAAAAAGAATAAAAATAATAAAGTCCAAGCAAGTCCACTGGTTGGGGAATCTGTAACTGAATGCTGACAGCAGTGAAGTAAATATTTTTAACTGACTGGAAGAGCTTGTATGCAGTAACCAAGACTCTGGAAATTACTTTCCTTCAACTAAAAGCAGTAAAATCCCTATATTAAAGTAACTCAGCTTTGATTTCAGCATTGCCATTCAATGAATAGATTCTTTCCAGGTAAAAACTTCCAAAGAAATTGTAGTAAGCATTAAGAACTTTCTTACTGATTTGAACAATTGATTACCTGGGCAGGTGGGTGGTGTGGCTGAAATGGCACAGCATAGCAAGCTCTGGCAGGCCAGCATGTTGGCATATGTCAATTTTTTAGAAATTGGCAAAGTTAATAAGCCGATTTAATTAGAATAACTCAGTAAGAATTTTGCTAGTGAGTGTAAAGAAAAATAAATCACTTTATGTTCTGCATAGGAATTTGCTTTAATGCTGTTGTTTCTATCAGAGAGAAATATTATTTAATAAAGTAATTTCATACTACAGTCTGGTAGCTCAACATTTAGTAACACATTAAAGATGTAAAGATTTCTGATATGAAGAAAGAAATCTGTAATTCTCATAAAATATAAGCAATAGTTTTAAACTGTGTAGTACTTAGTAAAGTACTTTGTACATTACTTTGCTTGGCAATTTTTTTTATTATTTCCTTAATTGGTTAAATCTTGCCATAATTTAAGCCTTTTTACTGAAATATGCTTGCCTTTAAAAATTTAATTCTAATAGGTCTTAACAGCATGTTGTACTTTGCCTCCTCTGTTTTCATTACTGGGAGAAGGTAGAAGGAAGCGTGTGTACATAGGCACCTCTTCCAGTTATATAAACTTAGTTGCACTTGGTTTTAATGGCAACAACTGGAAAACTTGACTGATATCACGAGAGAGCGGGGACATGACATTAGGCTTGAGTGGAGGAACGTGTGGGGATGTGGAGCTCCGTCAAGCTTGGTAATTCTGCTTTCCCTCAGCAGGGTGGTACCTCCGCCTCTCCCCTCCTCTGCATCCAGATGCAGCAACCCAAGGGGTTACGGCTGAGGCGAGCCAGCTGCATCTGGCATGTGGGTTGGGGAGCGGCTGGAGGGAGCGTGTTGTGTTAACTGACAAAAGGTGAAATACAGGCCTTGCGCTGAGGAGTCTGAAATGGGAACCAGTTGTGTCAGTCTGAGGCCATCCTTCTCCAGTTACTGTAAACCAATATTGTAGCCGAAAGAAAAATCCCGCTCTCTCCAAGCTGCTTTTCCTGTTTGGTGCTGCCCACCTTCCTGGCTGCTGGCACAAGTGTTCACATGGTTGGTTGGGGAAATAATCAAGTTCTAAATAAAGAAAAAAAGGGGGGTAGGGGGAGAACACGTCATGGAGAGAGGAACATGTGGTCTGCCTTAGAGGGAAGCCACTCAAGCTGCTTGTGTGAGTGGCAGAGATGGCAGAAAGTGACATGAGCTCAGTGTTAGTCTTGGTGCAAAACTTGTTGGTAAAAGCAGAAACTACTCTGGCCTTACATACAGGTACAGAGATGCACTATCGCTGGCATAACTGCAGCGTGGTATCTTGTAACCATTACAGCTGTGGTAACAGAAGTCCCTGCTGTGGATGATAAGAAAGGCTGGAAATTCTTCTGATCAGCTGGGGAGGAGTGTGGCTGGAAGCTGTGAGTGCATCAGGATTATGTTCCTGGTGTAGCATGATAAAGGAGGAATCCTACTCAGCCTTCTGAACAAGGCCTGACTCACACTGGCTTTCTGGCAACACTTTGTTCTTCCTTCTTTTCTCTTTTTCTTTGTGCGGCAGAGTTAATGAAGCCACAGTCAGATGCTGCATGGGCTTCCTCAGTGGGTGGTGCAGCAGCTCAGGAGTCCTGTTGTTCTTTTGCAGCATATTTTGTCACTCTGTTGCAGATCTCCAGGAGAGGCAACTAATCAGATATCTAGCAGTTTGCAACAGTTCCCGAGCGTCTTGAGGAAGTTTCAGGGAAACTCTTCTGGAAGCTCCAGCTTCTGGGAACTTCAGTGGCATGTCACAGCAGGGCAGGGCCTGCGTAAGGGGTCTTTTGACTCTCTCAGTTCTGACTTTTTGTTGGCTACTTGCTGGTTGTGGACTACTTACATGGTAGTCACAAGTTAACTGTGAGTAGAGGCTCATAAGATTGGGAAGTTGGAAAGTTATGACTTCAACAGAAGGAAGCTTCTCTGCCTACAGAGAAGGGTAGGTGTAATGCACTGGAAGGAGGTCAGCAAGATTGTCAGGGGAGACAGGCAGTCAGCTGAGGCTCAGCCAAATGTGTCATGAAGAGAAAATGAAGATAACAGGTATTTGAGGCCACATCCTGACAGAGACAGTCACCCATCTGGCAACCTGGTGCACTTGGCTCCAGCTGGAGGTTTGCTTCTTTGTGGATACTTGAATAACAGATGTTGCAGATGTCCAGCCCTCAGACTCTTCATCCGTGTGAGTAACATCCACCTCTGACTTCATCCCTGTGGCTTCCATGATGCTGCTGGGGTGATCCCAGGTACGGTAAAAGCGACTGCAGAGCCCTGGGGATAAGGGTGAACAGCACAAATGTCCAGGTGGTGTTTTTCTCAATCCCATCAGTGACATGGAAATGCTAAGGTGTCAGAGGACCTGTCCATCAGGTCAAAGTGTAGCTGCATGACTGGTGTCACAGACAAAGCCATGGTGCCCTCTTTGAGGAATAAGGATTGTTGAACAGGGACAGGATTCGTGAGATGCAGTGGGGCAAAGGTGTCTTTGCTGACAGTCTCAGTCACCTTTTTTGAAGGGCTTTGATGTAGCTACTTAATGTGAGGGTTGCTGCAATTTGAAGAAAAGTGAAGGTGTGGGGGACCATCAGGGAAGTGTCTAGGGAACAACATGATTGAAGAAACCTTGAGCTTTATGCAGGCAGTATGCCCGGGGTCTCCATTTCAGGTATCAAATGCACAGAACCTGGGAAACAAACAGGAAGAATTGCAAGTCTGCACACTTTCAGACCACCTTAGAATTACAAAGATGTGGGGAGATAGCACACGCAATGGAGTGCTGCCATAGATGGATGGATCCAACTGGCAAAGAGGGGCAGTGCACATAAAGGAGGGACACCGCTTTGCCTTGAAATAAGTACTGAACCTGCGGGCAGAACAGTATGAGTAATGTTGTGGTAAGCATCTGCTGTCTGGACAAGAGGAAGTAGATGAGACCTTTAAGTTACTACTGGGTGTCTTGCAAATATTGCAGACCATAGCAATCATGAGGGATACAAGCAAGCCATGACATTCCTCAAAGTCTGTTTCTTGATGGAGGTGACTGATGAGCCAACTAGGGAATGTGCTGTCCTGGTCTTGTTACACATGAACAAGGGAAAACTGACTGAAGGTATGAAGGTTGATGACCGTCTTGGCCACAGCTGATCATCAAATTATGGGTGAAAGGGCCCAGGAAAGCTGTTTTATCTTCCTTAATGAATGAGAGTGGCCCATTGTAATGCACAAAAAAGTCAAGCAAGTGTGGCAGAAAAGGTCAAATCATGACTAACTGGCCTCTTCACCTTCTGTGTTCAGGTGACTGGTTCTGAGCATGAGAGGACAGCAGTGATGTTTTTTTACTTTGACTTTAGCAAGACCTTTGGCATCATTTCCACTAGTATTTTCGCAGTCAAATTGGTGAAATAGGAACTCAATAAGTGGACAATAAGGTGGATAGAAATTTGCCTGGATTGCAGGCCTCAAAGGGGTTTAATCAAATGTGCTAACTCCAGTTGGTAACTGGTAAGCGGTGTTGCTCAGACCTCGATACTGAGGCTGTTACTGTTGAATGTTGCTATTAAACACCAAAATAATGGGACAGATTAAGCACATTCAGCAAGTTTGGAGGAAGCAGTTGGTGCACTGGAAGACTGGGTTGATGTTCAGAGGTATTAAGACAGCAGAGAATTGTGCTAAGAGGAACCTCATGAAGCTCAACAAAAGCAAGAGCCAAATTCATCTGGAACATAGTGATCTATGTAGTGGTATAGGTTGGGGGCTAACAGGCCAGGAATCAACTTTGCAGAAAATGATGTGGGAGTCCTGGTGGCTAACAAGGCATACATTAGTCCATCAGTGTGCCCTTGCAGCAAAGAAGGGCAAGCCCATGTTGGGCTGTGTTAGCAAGAGTGTGGCCAACAGGTCAAGTGAACTGATCCTTCACCGTCAGCACTTGTGAGACCCCATTTGGAGAACTATGGCCTGTTTTGGGGCCCCTAGTCCAGGAAAGAGATTGATATATTGAAGTGAGTCCAGTGGAGGTTCACCAAGATGGCTGGAGGCTAGGATATATGATGTGTGAGGAAAGGCTGAGGCCTGGGTTTGTTCAGACAGGAGAAAGAAGGCTCAGGGGGATCCCATGACACTCCACACCTCTAATGGGAGGGTGTAGGGGAGACAGAGCCAGGCGTTTCTTGGAGGTTGCATAGTGACAGCATGAGAAGCAAAGAATGAGAGGCAGCAGACACAACATGTATCATGGAGCTTGGGACACTAAAAATTCAGATTTGATACTAAGAAAAATACTTTCCCAGTGAGAGCAGTTAAGCACAGGAGGAAGATTGTCCAGAGGGCTGAGAAGGCTCTGTTCTTGGAGATTGCACAAAACTTGAGTGGATAAGGTCCAGATCCAAGTGGCCGTGCTTTGAGCAGAAGGTTGGGCTAGATAACTTCTGGAAGTTCCTCCCAGTGTAAATTACATGAGTGTGTAAACCTCAGTGGAGCTGAATGTTCTTAAAAATAGCTGTAACTTTTTTTTTTTTGGAGGGGTGGGTTGTATTTTTTGTTTTGCATTTGACTAACCTGTTCTGTATCAGTAAAACACACACAGATGCACAAGATATTCTTAAAACTCTACAACAAAACTTGTGGAGACTGGCCAATTAAAAAGCCAAATTAAACAAGAGAACTTGGGATAAATTCATAGAAGTCCCTTGTGTAGCTTGATTAAATTTTAGAGGCCAAAAGGCATTCAGTGATTACTGACTGTGTCTTGTTTAGCATAGTCACTTTACTTTCCACCTTAACTGCTTTTTTTTTTTTGAGGAGTAAGCTTCACCCACCTTGAAGCCAAGAATATTTGGAAGGGTGGGGTGTTATTTTTCATTTTATACATTGCACATTTTGTGGCAATGTTTTTCTTGGGTTTATTACATTTTTGACTGTAGCACAGTCATTACTTCATTTTTCTAAACATATGTATTTAAAGCCCACAGGGGTCTGTGAAATCTGATACTAAAATAAGACATCGTATATATAAAAACCACAGTTTCTGTAAGAAAGCCATTTTTTAACCTCTACTCCAGAATTCCTTTAATGTGGCAGGAATTCATTTTTTTTCTTTCTTTATAGTTTTGTCTTTCATGGTGATCATTGATACTGGAGTAGAAAATGAAAAAAATATACTATTGCTTTTTAATGAAATCAGTTAAAACCATTAAAAGGAAATATTTTATTTAAAAAAACCACATTTTTTAATAGGAAATAGCTATCAGAGAGTATAGTATTATTTGACCCGTATCAGAATTTGTTATACAAAAAAATCAAATAGTGTCTTTTAAGTGGTGTTGAATGAGGAGGGTGTTCTCAGTCCAGGGGACACCTTAGCCGTTGTGACTATCTGACACATGCTGATTTCTTGTTCTTTTGGTGTAGTTTTCTTTCTGAAACATTTTTCTTTCACAATGAATTCAAAAAGTACTCTTTAATCTTTGCCTGTGTCTTTCAAAAACATGTTCAAAATGCCCCCTTTTTTTCTGTGTTAGCATTGCTTCTTTTCTTGTATTATTTGTACTACATCTAATGAAATGGTAAGGACTCAAAGTGCAGAGATACATTTAGATATATCCTTTCTCTGAGATGTTTCTTCACAGAGAAGAAAAACCTGGGGTTTTCCCAGGTGTTAAAGAACACAGAAAAGTGTAAACAGTCTCTATAAAACTTGTATTCTCATTTCCTTTCTGGTCAAGGAATGCTTGTTGCCATATGTGAATATCATTTAAAGAGGTGTCATGGTGTCTCAAGCATACTTTTCAAAACATTCGAGGTATTCAGGGAGACTTAATCAGAGGCATGGCTGGCAAAGGGCAAAGGTAATGAGCAAAAATAATGGGTAGAAGTATTTAAATTTCAGGAAAATTTGTCAGTATCTTTCAGCCTGTAGTGTATAATGCGGCATTGGCACGATAGGTTTGTGTTGTGTTTCTTTTTACTTCTCAAATTTACCTGCTATACTGCTGGCATCTTGTTTTCGGGCACATTACAAATACTTTCAGGGCAAAATTCATGACAGTAGCTTTATAAAATTCTGTTCAGGAACACTTATATTTTACACAGGCTCTGGAACTTTTGTAAATAAAGGCATTCTTGTGAGAGAAAATGATTATTTAAAAAAAAAAAAAAAAGAGAGAAAGTCTTGCTGGCTTAAGGAGTACTGAGATTTGCGATGAACTTTTGTTCCCAGAGCTTTTCGTTTTATAGCTTTAGAAGAGTTGTAATAAAGGTCCACTTTCACCACAGATGAACTCCATTTGTTGTGTTCTTCTGCAACATTACTGTGCCTATTGTCACCAGATTTGACACCATCAGAAGTTTTCTCAGGCTGCCAGCACCATGAGATAAAGTGTACTTGGCTCTAGATAGCAAAAAGATTCATTATCAGTGTTGTGGGGCATCAGAACTTCATCTACCCTGGCCTCAGACCACCAAGTGCTCTAAAGGTAAGGGTGGAAAGGCCAAACTTGATTGAAATGTCTATGAAAGGCCATTGCACAGAGCAGAGGGCAGTATCAGGTGTGCTTTCAATAATCTTTACCCCTGAGGTAAAAAAGAAATCAGATATACCATAGTGCTGCAATACAGCTAAGAGGCAAGAAGAAAACTCCCTAACTCTATGCCATCATTTGCAAAAGTGAGCCAAATGCTTGTCTACTGAGAGGGAATTAGAATAAAAATTTATGGGTAATCATGCATGAGAGCTTTGCTTTCCAAGAAATGTCTCTGATTGTGTGGTCAGTTAGTAACTTGTGACTGACTGTGAGTGAATGCAGGCAGTCTGGTAAACTCTTCGGCAAAGAAACAAAACAACATTTTCTTACCAGCACCACCTGCCTTTCTGTAACATTTGCCTTCAGCTAGAAGTTTCATTCGTTGTCCACCTCAGTTTTTCCATGATGACACATGGGTAGAGGTTTATTATGTTTGGGCTTTATTGTATGTGCTAATGCCATGTAATCACTGCACACAATGACTGTATGTAGATGTACAAAACGCCCAGAGGAAGATTGCTTCCTGCAGGAGGATCCTAAAAGTAATAGAAATAGGTCTTAATGGTAATGGCATAATCTCCAGTATTTGTTTATTATGTTTATATACTTAATAGAAGACTTTAAAATAATCTTTGTATGTCTCTCTTCCACAGAGAGACACTGTTCTTTAATTCTTCAAAGGTGGTCTGATAAGAGACAGAGGGCATCTGTTAAGTTCTGTGAAAGCAGCTTCACTTCCAGCTCCTTCCCTGATTCCAGTTTTAGTCAATTCAGAACTTAGATGAGTTTGTGAACAAGATTTCCTTCTAAGAACAGCACAAAAAATACCCTTTCATGGTACCTAGCTTGAATTTAGGATCCATGTGGAGTTTCTCTACAGTATTGCTCCTGATTATTTTACATTTAAAGGACACTGAAGAGGTTCAGTTTCTTGGTGATGTATCTCTGTAGTTGACTGTGATTCCATCTGCTTGTAACTCCCTCACAAGCTGCAAAGGGCAGAGTTCAAGTTCATGATTGGGTTCTGCTTTACATATTTGGGGTTCACTGCTTTGGTTAACTTCAGTGAAGACTGTTAGGTATGTCCTGCTAGCTTTTGAGACAGACGTTGGTTACCTACAATAATGTGTTATGTTACAGCATGTCTGTACTGGTCTTTGGTATTTCCATCATACTAATAATAATCTTGCGTCTATCTTCATCTGATTTAGGAAAGCAAGAAATCTATATGAGGGTTGAGTATTAGTAGTACATATAATGGCTCTTTTAAACCTGCCACCTTCTGGTAGTTGTTTGCAGTCTGTGAGACTACAGGCAGATGAGCTGTTCTAGTCTGTCTTGTTGCCTGATAGCCTGGCTTTTTGCTCTGCTCAAGTCAGGTACCATGTGTGAAGCATAAATAGGATCAGAGATGTAAGAATTTTCTTCAGCATGCTGTCCAAATGAGAACAAAACTGACGTTAATTTTGGCTAACATAATTAAATAAATAATTTAAAATAAACTTTTAAAAAAATATATTTATGTTAAGAAATCTCTTTTAATCCTTTAAAGTACATTTAAAGATCCAAGGGGGAGAGCTTCTATTAGAAATAAACTTTAAGTATAATTTATTCAAACTGTATAAATAATACTCAAATTCTAGGTACTTCAATTCCTATAAAACTTCAGCAAATAACTTCAGGTTTAAGGCTTTATTTATTATGACTTTATTTATTATTTAAATGGTTAAGACTTCAAAACCTAAGTAGTTTGTACAGTCACATCAACTGTAGGTATCAGGAGTATTTTCTGTAGTTCTCATTAGTAGTCCCTTTAAAATTACAAAGCCAATTGGAAGCTCAAAAAATAAAATGCTTTTTTTTCTTGTTCCAATGTATGAATAAGTACTTTGTGTGAGAGGCTGAGATCTTCCAGCTCTACAGTTTCACTAGTCTATATATATAGAAATAGTAGATGGTTCCCTAGCTACCTACTACCCACATATTAAGAGATGGTTTTATTGTGTAGTAAATTATGTTGGATACATGATGTTTTGGAGTCTCCCTTTTTTCCTTTTATATCTAGCACATCTAGTATGTTTTCATTCAGCATTTAAAAGCCAATTTCTTAATCAAATTCCAGTTTCTTTCAAAACATGATTTGACAGAAATAAGTACACTTGTACTGATTTAGTAAATAAGATGTCATTGCTGTTTTAACATCCGAAAATAAGACTTGAATTAATTTCTGTACATTAAGTTAAATAATTGCTGAATGCATTTGTAGTCTCCAAATTATCAAAAAATAAGATTACATTAAAGCTCTATTTGTTGGCGGATTGGGATATTTTAATAATTTTGAGCAATATACGAATTAACCTTGCAGTAGGAAAATAAATGGAAAAAAAATCAAAACCAAGATTTTAATTGATTGTTCAAATCAAGTTTTCTGTTTGATAATTTAAATTGGTTTAGTTGGCATTAACGTGTTTAGTCTATGATTTTGCTGTTGAAAGAAGAATGACTGAATGAAATTGTACCTGGAATACATAAACTGTATTTAATGTTGGCTGAGAAATATATATATATGCTTGCAGTCTTCCTGTGTGCTTTGGGATTGCATGGCCAGCTTCTGGTAGTAGGGGGCTACAGGGGTGGCTTCTGTGAGAAGCTGCCAGAAGGTTCCCCCATGTCCTGTAGAGCCAATGCCAGCCAGCTCCAAGTTGGACCCACTGCTAGCCAGAGTAGAGCCCCTCAGTAACAGTGGTAGTGCCTCTGGGATAACAGAGTTATGAAGAGGGAAAAGAAGTTCTTCACAACAGCAATTGCACCTGGAGAGAGGAGTGAGATCATGTCAGAGGAACAACTCTGCAGACACCAAGGTCAGTGAAGAAGGAGGGGGAGGAGGTGCTCCAGTCACTGGAGCAGAGATTCCCCTGCAGCCTGTGGTAAAGACCTTGGTGAGTCAGGCTGTCCCCTGCAGCCCATGGAGGTCCACAGTGGAACAGATCCACCTGCATCCTATGGAGGACTCCACACTGGGTGCCTGCAGGAGGCTGTGACCTCCATGGGAAGCCTGTGCTGGACAGGCTCCTGCCAGTACCCTTGGACCTGTGGAGAGAGGAGCCCATGCTAGTGCAGGTTTGCTGATACAACTCGTGCTTCCATGGGGGACCCACGATGGAGCAGCCTGTTCCCTGAAGGACTGCACTCTGTGGAAGAAACCCACCCTGAAGCAGAGGAAGAGTGTGAGAAGTCCTCCCCCTGAGGAGGAAGGAGAAGCAGAGACAAGGTGTGATCAGCTGACAGCCCCCATCACCCCTTTGCTGCTGTGGGAGAAGTAGAGAAAATCATGAGTGAAGTTAAGCCCAGAAAGAAGGCATGGATGGAAGGTGTTTTAAGCTTTCATTTTATTTTGCATTATCCTACTCTGATTTGATTGGTAATAAACTCCATTAATTTCCCCAAGTTAAGTCTGTTTTGCCCATGACAGTAATTTGGTAATTGCTGAATGATCTTTCCTTGTCCTTATCTTGACTCATGAGCCTTTCTGTATATTTTTGCTCCCCTATCCAGCTGAGAAGGGGAGCGATAGAGTAGCTTTGGTGGACATGTGATGTCCAGCTGAGTTCAACTGGCTGGTTTATTTGGACTAATTTGAAACTTTTATTCTGCACTGCATTGAACCTCTCCTGGGTATTCCTCCTGAGCCTGGGCTGGAAGAGCTTGCCTTGGCCCCAGCACTGACTGCCGCTGCAGCACTACCAGCTCAGTCAGGCATGGCTGTGGGAGGAGAGCAGCTCTAGACCAGCTGGTTGTAGTTTGCCTGTCTTCTTCAGATAAGACAGCTGTCTTCTTGTCTTGGTATAGCTGCCTAGGTTCCTGATGGTTTTGTGTGTCACTCACAATCTAGGTCATGGCTACAATCTTGTAAGGCAAGTTGGGACTTTTTGCTGGCACTTGACAGCAAGACCATGAGTACACAGCTCCTTGAAGATTGTGGGAAAGCTGCTTAGAAGAAGCCAAACATGGCTTCATCACACTGGGCATCCAATGCTTCATGCAGTGCTCTGTAGAACACTTCAGCAAACAATGCACATCTAGACATCTAGTCAATTTTCCAGCAGTTCCAACTGCTGTGTATGTTGAAAAAAGTATATGGGTATATGATCAACCTCTGTTTTAGCAAGACTTTTGATTTATTGAAGAGATAAGGCAACATAGGTTACAGTGCTGGATGCATGCTCAGGAGATCATTCAGTGCAAACACTGGGACTGGTTCTCGTCTATGTACCAGCCAGGATGGTGTGTTTGAGCTTCTTGGTAAGGTCATTTTACAGACTCCCCGGCTTGGTTCTGGTGTAGATTAAAACATCAACAGCTACATTCACACTTTTAGACTATCTGTGAACTTTCTTTTTCTTCCCCCAGTGGCCATGAAGAACATTTATCTCAATTAACTTCAATGGCCTTTTACATGTTTCTGGAAAGTAACTATTATGCCTTTTTTTACTTTTCTGTTTACTGTACCAGTGTGTTTTCTGCAGCCTTCCTCAGAGGTTTTATTTTCTTTATCTGTTGTCACTCTGAGACTGGTGTAACTTACATGCATTATAAACATATTTTATTCTGTGTGACTTCAAATCAGAAATTAGTTCTGAAGCCTTTTAGTTTTACTTTTTTTCCAGTAGTGAGTAAGAATTGTTTCTCCCTTGTGACTATTTATGGATCTGTATAAAATGAGCAGATGATCTCAAACAAATAAATACAAAACAAATTTATGATACCTCAGTGCTCCTCTTATAGCAGTTATCATTAGATTTGGGAACATATTGGGAAGGGGAGGTTGTGCCACATACAGTGGGAATGAGTGGCTGAAATGCTGCCTTGCTGCAGGACCCAAGGGGCTTCATCTGCATGTTGGGGAATTTTCACGGTCTGCCGCACTATTTTGCCTAGACAAATTAGCTTTAGTCTATTTATTTTCCATATTTGAAACACTTTTTTTTTTTTTCCCCAAGATCATAATTTCTGTCTCTTGGCAAGCAGTTTAGCAAAGACTATTAAAATTGGAAGTATAATCCTAGAAGTTTTCAGGGTTTTTCTGACAAAACTATCAAGAAGTTTACAAGACGTTTACAATATAAAACTAAGTAGTGTTTTTGCTGGTGCTTTTACAGATCTTTGTAGGATTTTGGGGAGGGTGACAGAGAAGGAAATAACTGCAATATGTACTTCCCCTACATGTTTTTGCAGAGTTCATGTGTGGAAACTGTAGTCTGGCATTTCAATTTAGGTAACACTGGCTGCATGACCAGTAGAGGGAGCCCAGAATCGCGAAATGTTGGAGATATTTTTGACTGGGGGAGCTGGGGTGAAAAACTTGCTTTGGGAATGTACAGGGATTTTGAAGGGATGTGGTGAATGCTACCAACTTACAGTGACTTTGGGAAAGGAATTTATGAAACATTGTAATGCCTGATGTTTTTTAAATGATCGAATTATATTACCAACTTTTATACTGGAAAGCTAATGAGTGTTGTTTTTTGGTTTTTCTTCTCTTTCCTTGGTTTTCTTCTCTTTCCCGGTTGTTGTTACATCATAACATCACATCACCTTTACAGAAAGTAAGTAACTTTTCAATTTTTACACCTATTTGAAAGTATGTGTGGGAGGGGGTATACTGCTTGTTGTATGTATGTGTAGATGTATAAAGTAAACATACAAGCAGAAAAGTATCATTCTTAAAGATGTACTGCTACAGATGGTAACTCCCATGTATGAATGACTTCTAGAATATCACAGTGGTTTAAAGCAGTTTCACCCAAAAGATGATAAATAGTATGGAAGTTCTGCATCTGAAGGCTGTAAATGGTAAACATATTTCTCGTGTGCAGACTATGGCAATAAAACTTGCAGCATATTGGTTTAAAATATATTATGGCTCTTAAAATTCACAGATATCAAGTTGCAAAGTAGAATATTACTGCATCCAATTTCATTTAACTAAATCAAAGTTGAACTGATTTGGAGTGTTTTAAGAGCTTAGGTCAAGCTGTGCCATTTTTGATATTCAGAGATACTCAGCCTTATATTTGGCAGGCATTGACTGCTGTATTAATACCTGCCAGGAGCTCTGAGCAAAAGGAACATGTCCTCAGGCTGTAGGAGAATGTAGAAAACATGTGATAAGTAGTACAGATCTCTCAGAAAGTGCTCTATGATTCAGGCATCAGTCTGCATCATGGGTTCTTTGATTGCTGACTTTTTGAACCACAGTCCCATGTGTTGTGACAGCATGTGTTGCTAGTGTTTCCAGTATCAGTTGTGGGTAACGTCTGGGAATTTTAATACAGTGTTTTAAGAATGCCAGTGCTGACAGAAGAATAGTCAAGCCATTGGTTAACATGGGTCAAAATAGCAGTAAAAAAGGGCACCAGAGAACTTCAATTTGATCTGCTAGCTTGAAATAAATCCCACGTCATGGTGTCCAGATTATTATTTCATTTGCACTTGGGTGTGTTATGTGTGGTTTGTTTTGTGCTCGTTACAGAGACACCCAAGTCCAGTTTTCAAGAAGGGTGGATATGACCCTTTGTTTGCATGCCATTAGGAGTTGCAGATATCCATAAGGAACAAGCATAGCAGTAGTTAAAGTACTTCTTGGCTCAGTAGCCGATGCAGATTTCTTTGTAAGAGAGTAGTTTCTATTGTCCACTTGCCAGTTGTCTAGACTTTGAAGATTAAGATATCTGCTGTGAGCACAGTAGTGGTCATGAGATGTTGCCAAATCCTCTATTTTGGGTTCATTCATCTTGTATCATTTTAATTGGTTAATGATATCTAAAAATAAGTGTGGATTCCAGAGTGTCTCCATCAGAATAGAAGGATACAAATTGTGCATACATGTGCACACAGTTTTGTTTCTTGTTGACATATTGAGTTTGTCTTCCACTGCAGAGTCAGCAAGTTCTTTCTATCTTGCAGAGAAAGTCTTAATCAGTGATAATGTTTCACTTAAAAGATCCAAGACTGAGAGAGTTGAAATTGCTTCACGTTATATATGTTAACATATGGAAGAAATTACACAGCTATAACTGCTGTATTAAATGTTTTGTATCTTTGCTTGTCAAAGTAGGGAAAATGTGTAAAGAGAAGTATTCTACATATTACAAAAGTGTTTTAAGAAATCGTTAAACTCAATGAACTCTCTTAATGTTTTCTGTCCCACTACTAGCAGTATCGTTTTATTTGTAACGTTTTTAGGTTTGTATTTCGTTACAGTATTATATCAAAACCAGATGTGGTATTAGTTTTATTTGCTGGGGGAAAAAAAAAAGAAACAAAACAAATGGGCCAGAATTTTCATATTACATGACTGTATTTAAAATACTCATAAAATATATGCCTGTTACATTATCTGAAGTGTTTATCAACAAGCAACATTTTAACCTGAAATTTTCTATTTTAGATTTAGTAAAGTGATACATTTGCTGACCTATAGTAAATAAATTATAATGGACAGGATTTCCTGGCCTGAGGATACTTTATAGTTTAATTTTTACCGGAAGACCAATTACCACACTATTGATCTAGCCATTAAAATAATACATGTACAGTAAGGATAAATTTTGTTGGAACAGAGCCATGAAAATCAACAGAAAATATCACTATATGAAATATAACAATTTCAGTCCAGTTATGTTTATAAAAAAAAGATCAGACATGCAGTTTTCAACAAAGATTGGATGTTGTGTTATAATTTTGCAGAATAAAGAAGACTACTCTCTGATGAACTTTGAAGCCCTGTTTCTGGTTTATAGTTGAGTATATAATTAATCCTGAAATACTTAGCAGCGCACTTAATTTAATGCACAGGCATTGTTCCACTTAACCAAGTGGAATATATTTACGTGGCTAAAGATAAGCGTGCGTGCAGACTAGGGACCCCAGGGAAGAAGCACAGTTTCAGATTCAGTCCCTGAGTACACCGTGTACATTAGCCAGTAAATGGGGACAAAGATGTGATAGTACATCTATAAATCTTGTACTTTAATTTTTAAATTAAAATGAAATAAAATAATTTATGACTACCTACTTCCCCACCATCTTTAGATCAACTTTTCAGAATAATATATGCCTAGCTAGGGTTAGAAACATTTGCTTTCTCTTTCTGATGTAAACATGCATATACTACAAAGATATCTCTGTCCAAATACTCCTTTTTTCTTAATGTGTTGTGTTTCTTTTTAAATAGTCCTTTAACACAGTAGTATTGCAATTGCTACCTTGAGAAGGTCAATCTCTTAATCTCTAAAACAACTCTAATTAGAAAAGATAGTGCTTCATAAGAAGTACAGAAATGTTCATATTTATGCATAATAATGGACACTGACCATGTTAAGCCAGAAGAAGGCTTTACTATATATCACTTTTAATTTTAAATGTGTTCGTTCTGGGCTCTTTATTATTCTTTTGTTGCCTTTCATCCTATGGGATGCAGCTGCCCTTGAACTTGGTACTGTTTTGATCATTCATGTGCAGCAGCCACATTGTCTGTAACATTTTAAAAATGAGGCTTCGTGGTGTTATTTATGAAGTAATTTCACATAAATATTTGGACTTCGGTTCTTTCAGAATGTGGAACTGGTTGCTGTATGAAGAAAAGCATAATTATAATTCACAGACTTTTTGCCTCAAGCCTAGGGGACAGATGCATATGATTAAGTTTGAAACTGGCCTGTTATTGTAATGTAGATGTTTTCAGGGCTGAGAGAATTAAAAAAAAAAAAAAAAAGGGGGGGGGGGG
>VXBX01006700.1:222957-305236 GCA_013400415.1 Scytalopus superciliaris | reverse complement strand
GCATGAGTTTTAAAAAAATAGACTGAGGGAATAGTTTTGCAAGAGGCACTCAATCTTGGACTGCACAATTTTATTTTTCAGTGGAACCTCTCCATTAGCTTGCCTGAATGCAATGCTTCATACTAACACTCGTGTAGGTGATGGAACATTCTTCAAAATCCCTGGGAAGTCAGGACTCTATGCTCTCAAAGTAAGTTTAAATTTCATATATGGAATGTACATGTAGCTATTAATCCATTTTATGAATGTCTCAATAGATATAAAGGTAAACAGATTAGATTCTTTGGAGAGGAAATGACCTGATAGTCCCTCTAACTGCTTTCAGATGTCTTTTAAAAGGATTTATAATGAAAGTAAACATTGAATGTTTTATCCTAGAAAGCATATACATGTTCTTGAATTTGGCACATGGTATAAAAAGCATGTAGCTTAGCTAAAATGCTGCTTTGTCAGAGTTGTTCACAGAAAGGCCTTTGTTTTATGAGCTGTTTGCTCAAGAGGATCACTGACTTTCTCATTAAGTAATTGTATTAATAGTTGATTTTTGAATAGTGAAAATTTATTTGCAAGTCTAATATAAGTCAGCTTTTAATTTACAGGTTGCATCATTGCTTTTGAGAAGGAATATAATTATAGTGATAGAATTTTGTCTTTATGCTATTTCTCTTTCTTTTCCTTTTTGTTTTTTTTCTGATTTGCTATGAACATGGTGTTTTCTGTGGGTGGAAATTTTTTCTTGTTGTACATGATCAAACTTAGAGGGGTTTCACAATAGGAGTGGAGGAATGTGATGCAGAGATGAGAAACAAGTAAGTGAGATTATCTGCTTGGCAGTCTAAATGTAATCAACTAAAATTTGGGGCTGGGGGAAGGATGTTTTGTAATTTATGACAGATGTATTTGGTGTAAGGGTGTAAAAGTATAAAAATAGATAGATTTGTCTGCTCCTGGTAACTAAAAATTCTGTACCTGAAATTCAATTAATAGTTTTCAGAAGCTCTGTTTCCTAATTCATTAGGACAAATGCCGTTGTTTTTCTTTAAATCAGGAGATATTCTTGGCACAATTCCAGGTATTCACAATCACTCCCATGCTTCTGAGCTCCAGGTTGCTTCAGCTATTTGAATTCAGGAAACAGGCAAAGGCAGAAAAGAAACATTAAAGGATTTGTGTTTTGCTGCAGTGTTGTAGAAACTCAACTGGAAAACTCGGATTTTTAACAGCCAAACAAGTCTGTTTCTGTTAAAAAAAAAAAAGAGAGAAGTGGAAGATTTGCATTTTATTTGACTTTTTTCTTTTTAGAAAGAACATTTTATGACTTCACAAAACAGCTTTTTTGCCTTTGGTTTGCAAGTTTTTTCACCAAGGTCTGTTTTTATGGCTCTTTCTTTTTTTTAATTTTCTTTTTTTTTTTTTTTTTTGAAATGTAAGCATGAGAGTATACTGCAGTAATCTATTTTCGGAGATGAAGCAGGATCATGATTGATTTCTTTTCTTGTAAATTACAGTTTTCTTTTTATTTTTTAACTGTAGAAAGAAGAATCAACATGCCCTACTGATGGAACATTGGATTTAGGATGTGAATCTGAGTTAGATGGCACTGAAATGGCTGAGACAAACAATAATAATGGAGAAGAAAATGGTGGTAGGTGTTATAATTTCAATATTAGAGAGTATGTTTTGGGGAAAAAAAAGTATTGTTCAGATTTTTGTGGTGTGATTTCCAAGTAATATTTTGTACTCAGTGGAACTATTTTTGAGTGACTCCCTCTCTTTTTTGGCCTTATAAAGAAATCAGGAACACCAAATGCCTGTATTTGACTTAGAGCTTTACAAGACAAAGAATAGTGCTGTTTGGTGTGTTTTCAGTAGGTAATTTTTCAGCTTACAATTTTTTTGTTCTTGGGTCCACAGCTAAAGAGTGATTTGCCTTTACCAGGCTTCAGACTTGCAGTTGTCAGATAGACATTTCACTGATTTCAGTGTGGGCATGAGAGCTTGGTCCCTCAGTAGAGTTCTGGGCAGAGGGATAAAGGTTTGTATTTGCTTTTATTTCAGGCAGAGAGTCTCCTGTGTGCCATCCTGACATAAAAACATGTTGAAGTATCAAATGCTGTGCTTTTCTTGTCTTTCTAAGACAACAACAAACTGAAACATTGAAAGAACTTGAAAGTGGCAACCTTAGAAATATTTTTTCTTTTTGAGAGTTGGTAATTGTTCATAAAGAAAACATCAGTCACCTAAAATTACTTGCAAGTAACAGAAGTGAATGTTATCCTTATTAAAACTAAACTCATGTAGTATTTATAAAGTGAATGCTGTATTAAAAGAAAAGTCAAACTTCACAAGACCTCTGAAATAAACCTTTGCTTGATCTGTTCTCTTCTGCTGCCCCCTCACAACCCGTCCCACTGCTGGACTGCAGTCTGCTGCAGTTTTGGCTTACTTGGTGTATGATGAGAGGGTGTTCTGTTTACAACTCAGACATGAAAAGGCTCAGCTCATGTTGTTCTACAGACTTCCTTCTGGATCTTGAGCAACTTACTTAGCTTCCATGCTGCACCTGTACAGGACTGATAGTGCAATTTCAGTATTGGTCTGTAGCACCACTGAAAATCACAGAGAGTTCAGTGATAGATGTAGCAGGACTATTCAAGACAGGTTGTTGTGGATCTATCTAGTAGTGAAGTTTTGAAGCTCTGTGGAAAAACAGAAGTCAAGAATTATTAAATGGCTTGTGCTTCTTCATTTTCTTTGATCTATTATGTCTGTAAGTAAAGAGGCTCTACATGTCCAGTGGTTTTATGCTTATGTAGCGTATGCTGCATGTGTAAGTGAACTTACATGCTTGCAGTGCTTTAACAATTCCTGTTTGATACTCAGAAAATTTGTTGATGGAGTATATAAATTGCAGGAAGAATAGAGCAGTAAAAAGCAGTGTGAATACAGTTACAAATATAAAACAGAAGTTGATGTCACTTGTAGCAAACAAATAAAAATCATGGCAAAAAAATGGGCAGCTATTTAGAAGTGTTAGGATGTAAATAGGATATCATAATTCCAGAAGTAGAAAATTGCTGGGTTTTGACTGGGAGGAGGCTGTGTAGTATTTTCACAGTTTACAGTAATAAAAATAATTTTAGCACTTGTGGTGACATAAAAGACAAGCTGCTAAAATTTAACAATTTAAAATATTTGTAGAGCATTAACTTACACCTAGATTGGTTTTAAAGCTGAGAACTTTCCCTCATGGAATCTTTAATAAATCTTGGGAAACTGCAATATATTTAACTTTTTGAAAACAAGACATTTTAATTTTTCTTTTGTCATGCAATGGTTATATTAAAAAATAGTAAATGGAATGGCAACAGTGAGTCTATATTGCATATAGGAAGGTCAATGCTGCATGTAATCCACAGAATTAAAAGCAGCATATATTTCATAAATAGCATTATCAGTCAGCCAATACAGAACATAGTTTTGTCAAACATGTTTGATAATATCTTTTCTTGAGACTAAAAGTTTTGTTGTAAGAGGTATCATTTATATACATATAGAATTCTGTAACTGATTTAATTTATAGTATAGAAAGCTTGGCTTAAAAATAGGTCCATGCCCAAGACATACAGCCAGTTTATAGTGGATTGAAATTACAAATTATTTAATCTGTGAAGGCATAGGAATCACCACCCACACTCGACATTTTTGCTCTTGAGGGTATGATTTGACCACTCTTCGCTCAATATTTTTTTGTCAATGCTTTTTGAACACTATAAACTCCTTCGTGTAATAATAATAATTTTGGAGTGCTCTTAATTGCCTTGTAAATTAGTAGAGTCAAACAGCACGAGATTTTTTAGACTTTAAAGTGAAGAAAAAGGTCGCATTTATGCAGGAGAAATATATATTGAATAAATCAGTATATCTGAAAAGCATTTAAGGATCACAACAGAAAATGAAGGGAACATGAATGAGATGCTTTTGCTAATTAGTCCAGTGCTGTTCTTAGACTATAATTCTGATAGTACTGATTAAAGCACAGTGTTTCCTTTGGGTATAGCACTAGTTAAATGATTACTAGTGTATTGCATTCATTATAGCTGTAAGAAGGAGTTAAGGAAAACAGGAAAGGATTTGGAAAAGACATATAAGAAGTCCTGAGTGAACAGATACCTCTTTTGTTCTGGGAAATTTAATAGAGACTGTCTGATTAGTTTATCAAAGGTGAGGTGATGACTTGATTGGTTTGTAAATATTTGAGAAAAGGTATTTCTATAGAAAATATTTGTTCTAACAAACCAATTACACTTTTCACACTAAAGCTGGCATTTTTTCTCTTTCCAGGAAACTATTCTGCTGCATAAAAGTAACATTTAATTCAGTGCAAGAAAACCACTTTGTGAAATTCTCTGACTTGTGTTTTAGAATGTATGTGATAATATGAGGATGGGCACTGCTTACACATTGAATTCTTAATTGCCCAATTGATTGCATTTTTATTTGCTTGTTTCCACTGTGATAGAATCCAGAAGCCCCAGTTCTGACAGAGTGATCAGAAATGGTTTAGTAAGCATTTAAAAAATGCCTCTAAATGTAGCTGGAAGCAGAGGATGAAACTGTAAGCGACAGCCTCAGTCCATTTGTGGGCTTTTAGATGGTAGTCTTTGGAATAAAAAGTACCAGCTGACACTCAAACAGAGAAGAATCATGTCCTCAGCAGGCACATTTTTCCCAGTACAAAGGCAGGCTACTGAACAATTTTATTAGCATAATAATATAAAAATTCCTAACAGTTAGAAACACATGACTTGGCAAAAGCTATTACTCTGTATCAGTGTTGCTAAATGGACAAGTGGAATGGTCACACCTCAGGATTTTTCAGAGGCTGTAGAGAATTTTTCTTTCCCCACTTTCTCTAAAGGCGTATGTTAAAGAAACTCTTTACACTACAGTTGATTTTGTTTGGAATGGGATTTCTAATACAAGCTTTGTAGCAGTCTCATATCTTGAAAATTCCATTTCCTTCAAATCCAGGAGTAGCATATAAAGATGCTGTGGGTGAAAGAATTAAAATCCCGATTACTGTTGCCTGGGAAAATGATGACTATAATATCCTTTTGCCCATCAATAGGATGTTCTGTTCTCAAAAAGCATTTGTCCCTAGGGTTTCTGAGGCCAGGGCTAATCCATCAGCCACAGAGCGCAGTTGATTAAAAATTGTCTTCACGCAAGGCAATGGAATGCACAATGATGTAACTGTGGAGGAGATAGCAATTCCTACAGTAGCATGACTTACCTCCCCTCCCCAGCCCAAACAGAGGGTCTGGTGTTTGCCCAAATATGAGCAACGTATGTCTCCTCTTGAGACACTTTGGTTTTCAGCACTTCCTAGAACTGTATATTCTTCAACTATGAACATGGGATGGCAGAATTAATTTCTTAGGCAGTTTTCTTAGAGGTAGTTGACAAAATGATGGACAGCAGAGAATCAGATTCATGCTGAATCCTGAAATTTTGCTTTGTAGCTACTGTGGTGCTCTTGAGCACCTTATGCTTTTTGGATTAGGAAACTCTAGGGTAACTGTAGCAGGGAATATATATTCACCACTGTCTGAAACTTGAAACCACATTTAGATGTTTAGTTCCTTTCTGGGAATGGAATTTCTGACAATTCAGGTAAACCTGTTACCCTTAGCATCTTTTCTCTTGGAAATAATGTTGTTTGACTCCACTGAAAATGCTTGTGACATGTGGCAACATGAACACAGAAGAGCAGTAATGGAGTAGCAGCTCAAACATAGAGTTTTGGATGACACATCAGCAAGAGGTAGTTTTTCACTTTGCTTGAGAATTTTTTTGTGTGTATTTTTCTTTCATCTCCCTGCAAGTAACTATAAAATAAAAATAGAGTACCCAGGACTGAGTTTTACTTCTTTTGTTTCATTGCCACTTTAGGGGAGTCATAAGAATGAGAGAAGATACTGTGGAGCTTGAGGATCTTTCTCATCTCCTTTTTTTCCCTATACAGTAGTTAATGAGGTCTAAGAAATTGGTGGCTTAGTGATGACAGACTGTGTATTTTTAGCAGAAAATGTTGACTTCCTTTGGAATAAGGATTCACAGTTTTCTAAGTTTTGTGAAATGTTTGGGCTCAAAAGCATGCTGTGAATATAATGGGATTCAGTGCAAGCTCATGTGGTATTTGATTGTCTTTTTTCAACAAAAATACTATTCAATATTATTAATCAATTCACAGTGCTAGTATTGCTTTTCAAAATGAATATCACAGTCACAGTAGTACCCTTGAAATATACATCTGGTTTTGCTTGCTTTGGCGAACTCATACAATTAACTAACTCCCAAACTGGTTTTCATTTTCAAGAGCTGATGGCAACAGCCGAGCTCAGAGTTGTTCAGATTTGGCAAGTTGGGCTCTAGAGATCAAAGAGTGATGGAGGTGAATTACTCGATACATCTGTGTTGGCAAAGTGTAACCATTTATGTCAATACAAGTATAGATCTGTGTCACACAAAGAAAATACTGAATTTTATGGGTATTTTCGAGAGAGATTTTATGTGTATGTTTTCCTAAGGGAGTTCTCTGTGAACTTTCGTGTCTCCCGAGTGTGTGCAGACATTTTATGCTTGAGGTAGACTCTAGTCTTTAGCATATGGTACCAATATTAATTTGTGTTTTGTAATGTGACCATTAGTAAACAATCTTTCTCATCTGCTGTGGTTTCTTTAACAACAAAGGAAGTGAACTGTTGTTGATTTTGCAGTTTTGCTTTTCAATCAATATGGTCTGACTGAAATCAGAATTAATTGTGCTATTCATTTTGGGAAATTAAGCCCCTTACTGGACAGGAATTTCTCTGTCCATCTAGTTACATAAATCTCTTTGCAGTTATTTCTAATAACTTTCAGTGTCAAGCAGTCAGAATAATTTTTAGTTGTATTCCTCTAAAAACTGCTTCTTTGAAGAAACATGTCTTCTAATATGTTTTACATAGGTGTCATTTCTTGGTTGGAGAAGGTAAGAGGTAATAAAAAATTACAGAGATAGCGTATAAAATTTGAAATTCAAAGACAAAATTGCTGATTTTTATAAATGGTAGCCTTTCATAGTAATTAAAACTAATATTGAAAAAATGGAAGAGAAGAAGTTATTTTAAATGGAGTTTCACAAAAACATTTTTAACACACTCTTTTTGCTAAGCAATTTTAATTCTATCATTCATGTTAACAGCCTCTGAACACTCACTAAGGAGGTCTTATCTTCAGAAACCCAGCTGCTCTTCCAGCTCATGACCTAACAGTTTATAGCTTAGTAGTTGCTTTTTGCTTTATTCCTTCACTGGATCCTGGCCCTTGAGGAAGCTGATTTAAAGAATGGAGCCTAATTACTCTCCACTAAATGGAAATGCCTCCTGTAGGCTTAAAACTGCCCTTGTTTCCTTCTTCTACTGTAGCAATAATGGTGAATCCTCTTTACGTGCTACCTAAATATTTTCCCTTTATCTGTCACATTCTCAGGTGGCTTTTTTTCTCCTTCCCAGCATCCAGTTTATTTTTAACATTCTTTTCTGATTTAGCTTTTCAAGTGAACATAGATCTGATAATATTCATGGATCTTCAGTGCTTATGGACAGAGTAGTTGCAGCTTTCTAAAGTTGTATATATGCACAGAGAATACTATCTCTTCTTGAATTTGTTCTTTTACTGTGTTCTTTGGTGTCCATAGCAGAAATGCCTGTTCTACTCTTAAGGCATTGGTTTTTCACTAGTATCATCAATGTTCATTTCAAGCATTTACATGTTTTTCTGTCATATTTTTCCCTTTCTATATGTCTGACCCATTCAGAGAAAAGCAGTTAGACTTTATCCACAGAAACAAATAAATAAATAAATACATACAATTTTCTGTGGTCACAGGCATTTTAGGATAGTGAGATTTTTGGCACAGATTGATTCAAATTACTAAGTAGCAGAATATTTTTTTATTATTAGATTTATTCATTGTCTCATATTTGTATTTAATTTCCTACAGAAAAGTCAGTTCTTATTGTTCTATAAACAATATTGTGATTGTCCTCTAAATCCTGTATGTCAATTCTGGTGTTATTTTTTGCTAATAAAGTGAGTAGACTGTATAAGTTATTAAGCAATTGTATAAATTAACGCAATGTATTTGTATTTTTAATGTTTGTATCTTCTACTTCTTGAAAATAACCGATCACTTCTGCTACTTACTAGATGGTTAGGTTTTATAGCCATGATTTGTATCAGGCTGTTATAAAATGGAAATTTAATTAAAACATAGAAAGTAATATTTAAAATAGCTATTTACTGTTTAAAGCTACTAGATACATGAATACTATAATATACAAAATAAGTTTTAGAAAGGAAGTATCATTTTTGGTAAATAAATGAGGTTCACTTTTTCTAATCACAGTGTCATCTTAAATTTTTTAAGCAGGAGATTTCAACCTCATTATCTATTTCTGTAATCATAGACTACGGGAAGAAGTAATAAAAAAAAACCTGTTCTGGATGAACTTCATCACCAAAATAAATAGGGGAGACTCTCGGATAACATCCTAGACCACCATAATG
This sequence comes from Scytalopus superciliaris, assembly GCA_013400415.1. Lineage (NCBI taxonomy): Eukaryota > Metazoa > Chordata > Aves > Passeriformes > Rhinocryptidae > Scytalopus > Scytalopus superciliaris. The sequence goes on along the minus strand of VXBX01006700.1, from coordinate 296,620 downwards.
AAAATCAGAATTTCCCATTTGAACATGAAGGTATTAGGAGTCATGCTGGAGAACAGGAATAGGTTTTTTGTGACAGGTCATGGTGTATCTGTTCTTTCTTAGGAGGGACAGTTAACTGTGTAGCAGTTTTCATGCTTTAGGCATTTGTTCTGTTCTCCTCTCCTTAACTCTGTGTGCCCAACTATTTCTGGGGTTTTTTATTCAGTTCTTTGACTCTTTTTGACTCTCTCAAAGTCTTTCTGACTGCCAGAAAACAATAAAAAAATCTCTTTGAAAAAGAAGACAAAAGCTGGGTAATTTGAAATGTCAGGTTTTTATTTTAGTGTAGGTGTTCCTTTTCTCAGGAGCATAGCTATTGCAGTGATTTAGGTTGTATAAACCAGCTGTTGTTTGTTTTCTGCTGACACTTTGCTACTCCTTTAAGTTGTCTTTTTTGATAGTAAGCTTTGCTCATCTTGTGGAAAAGATTGATCCAAACCAGGTGATGCTGTAACTCAGAACTTGTTTTGTGTTGCCGCTTCTTTGTATATTTTGACACATCCTTCAAGTATAAGCAAAAAAAATGGCAAATATCAGTTATAAATCTTATGACAAAACAGCATTTGTCTTATCTGCTAATGAAATTTTTAATCTGACAGTTTTCTTATCATAACACCAGTGCCATAGAGTGGATTCTCTGTTACTGAAATATTAATTATTTCTTCATTCAGTGTGAAAGAGAAAGTTTAACATCACATGAATCTTACGATGACCATTAATCATTGATATCTAAATTGTCTGTATCTTTTTTTCTTGCAAACACAAATAAAAAAATTCCAATATTTCTTCTATGAAAGGTTTCTAAGGGAAAAGGAGTTAGAAGGCTAATTCAGGTGTTTGTTCATTCCACTGAAGGACATGAGGAGAAAATAAACAAAAAAACACTGGGGTATATTATTTTTGGCATGGGTCTGTATAGCTGCTTTGAGTATCTTCAAACTATTCTGGTGGTGTGCAAAGTACGGCAAATCTTGGAAAACGATTTACTCCTGCAAAACATTATAAATAAGGTATGTCAAACACAAACCAGCTTTGCTGGAAGGCAGGCTTGAACTGAGTTAGCGGAGGAGAATGGAAAACAAGCTACTTCTTTTTTGGATCCATGCTAATGCCGGTTTAGCTGGCCGGTGTTAGGACACTAATGAGAGTGAGAATAACAGTAATGCAAGGCATTAAGACTGTAAAGTTGTCTGTAGCCCTTTGCTATAGAAAACTGACTTGCTGACTACTAATAAGGTCCTCCAGCTATTTTCACAACTTTTGTATCTGTTTAATAAAACTGAGGGTTTTTTTCCAAAAAAATCATCATATTTCCTTTTATTTTTAGCCAGGAGACTTTTTTCTGTGTCTGACATAACATTTATTCAAGAGGCTGTTTAATGCAAGTACTGTAGTATTTGTTCATTAAAGCGCATGTTATTTAGAAGGCTGACAAGTATAGCAGCACGTATTACCTGAGAGACCAGAATTCCTCTTTGCAGGAGATTCCAGTCTACCCGTTAAACAGGAAAGTGTGTGTTCTTAGCTTTACCAGCAAGTACATATAAAATAGGTGAGTCTGGCTCCTGATTACCATCTGGTATGAAGTTGCATATGTATAAATATTTCTAGAACCAAGGATCATCAGTGTCTCTTGTATAAATGCACATTTAGACACTTTACAATCCCTTCAAAATGTGTTGGTGAGGAATATAATTTTTGTCTAGCTTCTGTGGGAAATCCATAGTTAAACTATTTCAGTTACCTTTCAGGACGTCAAAGGCAAAATATGCAAGGCCTCCAGTACTGCATAGAAAGGGTATAATGAGGTACAAATATTTGTGAAGCAATCCATTTACTTAGAATAGGGCTGGGTTTTCAGCTCATCTGAACCTCAAGATTGGCTGAATTTTTTACAGCAAGGTTTTTGTTTTCCAGGCATTTGCCTGTTTTGGGTTTTTTTTCTGTCTTCGGGACTCTCCAAGACACAGGGAAGATAACCTTCATAACAGCATTCTGATTTTTTGTTTCTTTTTATAAAGTTTGCCCAAAGCAGACATCTGAAGAAATGTCTTCCAATCGTGATTCAAGCCTTACTAATGCACCGGTGCAAAGCAAGCTAGTATCTTCCTTCCAGCAGCACACAAAGAAAGCACTTAAACAGGTAAGCTTGTATTGACTGATAATCAATTGGCTTCCCTTTAGCATGTGTGTCATTCCTATACAAATAGGATCTCAGCTGAATTTAAAGGGTCTCTGAGGATTTCTGGTCCTTTGTTTAGTGGTGTATTGCTGGGGGGTTTTTCTCTGTTGGTTTTTTTTTTTTAACTGATGGTGCAGTTCTATTTGTTGTGAGTTTGATGGTTGTTCAAGTGCTTTTCAAGTAATCAGAATCATTTATATTACCACATCTCTACTTTTCCTATGTAAGCATTTATGTTGGAATTTTTATGTGAGGCTTAAAAATAAAAGAAAGAGAATATCTTGAAAGAAGTACTGCAGATAGGTAAGAATCTACCTATACTTCAGTTTTTCTTTATGGTCTGTTAAGTAATTTTTCTTTCATACTGTATTAGACACAAGAGGCCTTAAAAGTGGGGTAGTTTGTTTTTGAAAAAAAAAAAACCACCTTATGATTTGGATGATTTAGGTTCCAAAATAAATAGTAAAGCCTGTAGAAGTGGCTGATTATTTCAAGTCAGCTAGTAACTGAAAGCATAAAAATGTGAAAATTATTTTTTAACAGTGCCAAATTAGTTCAGCTTACAGCCAGGCAAATGAATAAGAGAAACTAAAAAATTACAATTTAAGAAAAAAATCATTATCTCTTCTCAGTTTTGAGTTACAACTTTTCTAAAATGTTAGCATAATGAGGTGATATTGTTTTAATTTTTCTTGTAACTGCTCTCTTAGTTATGGTTAACGGAGATCTAGTATTTCATGGGGTAATATATTGCAGAGTTGTTGACTGAGGCTTAATTTAAGCAAAACTTGTCCACATGTCCTCAAAACAATTTAATTTTTCATTCAGGCTGAGTTTAAATCCAGTAAAGTTAGTAGACCTTTATCATTCACACAAGGTTATATTGTACTTTGAGGCTTTGAGGACTGGAAAGGGTTATTAGATTGAGGTCTCACATGTATTTGGTCAGAAAAAATTGAACATGGGCACAAAGCAGCTGACTAACCATGAGAATAGTTGTGAAAAAGACATACTTCTTGAAACTCTTCTATACAGGTATTTTGTGATATGTGAACTTCTCTAGGGGTGGAAGAAGCAGGCAAAGGGAAAGGCAAAGAGGAAAGAAGGCGGGAAAAAGAGCAAAGCCACAAATGTTTGAACTTCTATAATTGTTTAAACTCTACTGTTTGTCACTTAGCAGATATATAGCATTGAGAAAAATTTTTAAAAGGGCAAATTAATCAGAATAGCTTAATTAATATAAAAAGTCATAACACTGATGTGAATCTCTGAAAACATTCCCTAAGGCTAGGGTTAGAACAACATCAGAAAGTTAAGTAATCGATAAAAAGAAATTAGTTTTAATTAGCTTGATGGTAATTAGATCCTGTACTTCAGAGTATGAGAGCAGCATTACAACTATCAGCAAACTGTTTTCCCTGTGTACAGTATTAGACAAATGGACATTTGTATGATGGAATAGTAGAGTTTTGCTTTGTTCTCACTGAACTTTCAGTTGTTGGCTACTGCCATATATACACTGCGGATTTGATTTGTTATTGTAGCAGAGATGAATAAACTTTAACAGTGATTTTATTTATAAAATTGCTGTTGGAAATTTATTCTTTCACTTTCCAATTCACTTTTCAATCTTTGTATTACATACGGACTAGAATTTGTACAAAGAACCTGTAGTACCTTTGAATACTGAAGAAGCTTTTTGCCAGATACAACATTCTTTCAACTGATACAAACTTACTCATTCCATGGAAAAGTAACAGAGGCTGAGGCATCATCATACTCTCAGCAAGTGCTTATGCTATATAAATGTATATATACTGTATATATATTATAATGGGGTCTTCCTTAGCTATTGCTTTTTACCTATTGCTAAACAATCTTCACAGAATGAAAACCTACTCCGTTTATTTTAAACCAGTGGGTTCTTCACATTACCTTGATCTTGTGTGTATTTGTTTTGTAACCATTAAAGTTAAAGTGAGAGGGAAGTTGATAATGCAGTTCTGCTTGAAGATCTGAGCTGGAATTAGAAGCTTTTCTCCACTGTTTATCTACTTATTAACCACTCTACTCATATGTAATTCTCTTTAAATTATTACATGCTGGATTTGCATATGATTTGATTTTTAATGGATTCTAGAGATATATTCCTGAGTTTAGATTGCAAAGAGCAATCTCATGTTTCCTTGTAACAGCCTTCATTTTAGGATGTTCTCATGAATCAAATTAGTCACAATGCTGCATTTCTTGAGCTATGCAAGAAGCTTGGAGGAAAGGACATTTTCTGAGCCCTGGCTCTTGATTTCTTTCAAGTAGCAGGGTACTTTGCAGGAAGTAAGGAGGTTTGCAGTTGCAGTGGACTTTCACAAGGTCTGTGTCACAGATCAGGCCTTATCGCCTCACCTTCGAAAGGCTGGACTCCCATTTTTGTCTGTAAACTTTGTAGCTTCATCACCTTCCATGGTGTCCTTGTTGGGAGAGAGATTTTGAGTGTTTTACCACTGAGTGTGTTTCATGTTTCTTTTTTGTTTCTGAAGGAGTTTCAGTTTTGCTCTTGTATAATGCTTACACTTTACTCTGAGTGTAATGTTCAACAAAATAATTCCCACCTATGAGGGTTTAGACAAAACAGCCTATGGTGTAGAGCTGCCTTTTATGCTTGGCTTTCTGATGGCAGATTTTACATATTTCTGTTTCCCTTTTGCTGTTGGAAGAGCTTGGGTATGTGTGCCCAGCTGTTGCTGATCTAGTACCTTTGAAAAGAAGGCTTATGGCACGCTGTCACATGCTGATTTCCTATCAGCACTGATCAGTTCCATACTGATTTACCTCATTTTCACACTCGAGAGTTCTGGTATGCAGACCCATGTAAGGACCTCTTCCTGGGAAAGTACTGAACTACACCTGCATCTGCTAGCAGTGGTACATGGTCACACTACTGTGTGAATTATTCTTGCTCTGGACAAGGCTAACTCAAGTATGGACAATCAAGGCATGGCATAGTATCTACATGCTCTTCTCTGGTCCAATTTCTGTTCCATTGACTTGAGGTGATAATTTTTTTTGGAAGTCTTCGCTATATGCAGATTTATCTGTATCTATCAAGATGTTCTCGGAACATTTCTCAGAAGAAAGGATCATACCTGAAAACTGGCCTCACATAGGTAACACTAAGAATGTGTGAATATCCAAGACACTGAGGTGATATTAGTGTGTTGGACTCTGATAGCCAAGTGTAAGAGCACCTTGTCCATCAGTGTACCAGTTGGTTCCTGGGTCAGTACCAAGAGAGGATAAAGAAGATACATTATAATGGTGTCGGGGATGATAGTAGATGTCCCAGACATGGAAGAAAATCCTGCCTCACTTTTGGCACTTTGGAATCAGCACCAAGAAAGGTACCCATAAATTTTCTGTTGGGAGAAGAGAAGGATACTCCATTCAGACTCAGGATCTGAATACAGACCAGGACATGTCTGAGACTGTGCTGGGCATCCAGATCTCTTTGTAGAGACAGAAACTCCAGAGACAGCAGCCAAGTGGGTTTGGGAGGAGAGAAGCTCAGGAAATAAGGGAATCAACACAAGGTATGTTACTGCCATGGTTTGTTTTGTTTTTCTTAACTTTGGGCTTTGTGTGCATGCTTGGTGGCTGGGTTCATATATGTGCTGCTATTTGATTCATAAAGTGGGTAGATGCAGTTTTTTTATTGAGAAGGAAGGCACCCATCCATATGATTTGTTTTTATAGTAGAAATGGCTACTCCACACCCCTTTTTTTTCCAGTGGATGCTGTCAGGCCCCAAGCAGTAATAAAGCTATGGGGAAGTTATGGTTTAGCTCATGTATTGCATCAGAATTATAGGGCAGTAGACCTGTACAGCTCCAAATAAATTTCAGGCTGACTTCTCTGCTACAACTGTCATTATTGTTAGAAACTAGCCTACAAGATATTAAATTTCAGAGCAGAATGGTTAACACTGTAATATAGCCCTGATTTACCCAAATTCACAGAAGTTGTTTATCAAGATTTCTTTGCTTCTTTTTTTTGGACACAGGTGTCCAAGTGCCTGGGTTGGCACTGAAGGTAGAATCCTGATCTCCCATGATGGTGGTGTGAATTTGCTTTCCTGTCTTCAGCTCACACTGCTTATCTTGCTTTGAGAGAAGAACAAGAGCAAACTCACCAGTCTTGCTCCCTCCATACTCATTCTGTTAGGACTTCTTTCCTTGACTACAGCCAGATGCAGGTTATCTTGAAGCATTTTGCTGTCTGTAGAAAGTAATCCAGTATGAGTCTGTCTGTGGTGTCTCTTGTTTGACTCATTTGAGCAACTACTCTCTTACGTGCTCTGATATAAGCCTGATAGATTTGCCTGCCCTCTTTTCCCTTCCTGGCACCAAAGAAGCAAGGGTGACAGAGAAGATGATTATGATTTTTGTCCTTATCACTTAGAATTAAGTGCAGGGTGTCTTCCTGAGAGGCTCTGAAAATCCACTGAACTGAGAGGTATTTTTTGTACTGAATTCCTCGTTATAGAGAGTTTGCTGCAGTTTCTCAGTGTCTCTCTTAACCATCTTCCTATGTTTCATTTCAGATGCTACAAATTTACCAGTGCCACAGTTGGAGAATTCTGGCTCCCTAGCTGAAGCATTTGATCAAATGTCTGGCAACATAAGTGATGAGTCTTGACAAATTTTCCTGTCAACAAATGGAAAAGAAGGAAAACATGTTGCTTTCTGACTTCTAGAGAGACATGGGAAGGGACAGTGGAATTTACAAAATGCATTCATAAAAATGGAAGTTCGAAGATGATAAACTGATTTTCTGATTCCCAAGACAAATCTAGGGAAGAGGACAAAGAAACTATGGCAGGGAGACTGCATAATGGGGAAAAGAAGCTGGAAGAGCAAGAGTTGCAGCAGAAGCTGTTCAGGGAGTACATGCATTGCCCGAAGGCTGGCTGCACGGTATGTCCCTCTAAAGGTCCATATGCATGGGCAGCATGTACCAGCTGCTCAACACAGTGCTTTGGTAAGACGCAAGACAGTGTTTATGAGACTCTCTTCTGGGTGATCCCCTTGGTCCTCAGCCCTTACCTGTGATGGAATGAAAGGGACAGAAATCCACACAATCCCTGCATTCTCTTTGTACTGCTTTTTAATAACTAGCCCCCAGTTGCTGGGATGCTCTGCTTGTTTGTTTCTCCTCTGGGGTTGTTTACATAGCATGCTTTTTACAGTGCTCCTGCACCTCTTCTGTTTTAATAAATGTATTTTACAGAATTTCTTAGTCTGAGAAATAACTAAGGAATTTTAAAGCAACTTTAGAACAGTACTGTGTTGAAGAGTAATTGCACCCCTATGTCACTGTAGGATGGCGTCCTTCACTTAAAATATGGCATGAGCATTACCTTTAGTTAAACCTACCACTGCTACATAATGGAATCTTCTTCCCAAATATGGGTTGAAAGCACTCACTTTCTTTTGTTCTGTAGCCACTGTTGCCTTTTCCAAGTCTCAGTAATCAAGCTGAGGATAGCAGCCTAATTCTAAGCATTGCATTTGTCTGATAATGTTTTTATTTAAGTAGCCTGGGGAACTATTTAAGATAGAATGGTCATTGCTATTGCATTAATGACAAATATAATCCAGTTAAGCTTTTCCAATGATGCTACATAATTTTCCGTATAGTGGCAGTGAATGTCTAAGTGAGTATCTTCTTCTGGGCCATGTGAAAAGAACAGCTTTTGATTTGAATAGTTTGTAACATGAAATTATACACACGTGACAATGGATCAGGCCTTGATTTTGAAGTGCATCCTAGAAATTGTTGGCCTTTTCAGGGAAAGACAGGAGTTGGAACAGCTCACAACTCTTCAGAGCTCAAGGAAGCCTCCTACAAAATGTTGACAAGCTGTTCAAAGAGCTGCAGAGTAGGTCCCCAAAAGGCTGCGTGCTCAGGATGTGCGGGCATGTGGCAGAACCCAGGCTGAAACAGGATGTCTGGCAGAAAGGCATTCTGCTGCTTACATTGGTGCAATGTGAATTCTCTGAGAGGTAGCAGGACAAGAAATTTTTATCTGGAGAGTGGTAGTCTAGGCCCGAAGCACCTGCTGTATGCTTTGAACCCTGCACACAGTACATTTGCAAATTTGACCTAATGGAAAATGTTGATTACTGTTTTAAGATTTTGTATTGACATTGCTATCTTTATTTTAGTTTGTTTTTAAACTGCTTTCTACAAACTTTCCTTACCTGTATGTGCTTTGTTGTGCCAAAAACCAGATTTCCCCACTTTTCAGCTGATAGATGCTATTAGTTTAATACTACACAAACCATTAAAAAAATCTGCAACACTTTGGAAAAAAGCGTTCACTGGGTTGATGCATATGCCATCATCATTCCCATTCACATGCAAGTCAGAACAGATGCGGAACACATCACGTTTTTTGTCCTTCTCTTGTTTCTGTGGTTGGGAAAGCAACAAAAATGTTTACTTTGCAGTCTGTCATGATCTGCAGCAACTGTAGCTGTGACTGCATTATTATAATCCTACAGAAAGCAGTGCTGGCTTGCAGGTGTACAGACACACACATAAACACACACAGATCTCCCTTTCTCTGCCCCACAAACATCCAAGCACTCTAGTTCAGTGTTGGTTACTATACAGGTAAATGTTCCTTGTTAATGTATACTGTAGTCCTACAGAAAGACCCTGAGCACTAGTGAGACCTAAAGAACAAATATGCAGCAAGAAACTCTTTGTATTCCAAATACAGATGGAAGTGTCACAAGGTAGGAGGAGGGCATGGGTAAAGAATAGATGCTTATTTGAGAAATTATTAGCATTTTTCTGAAAATAAACCCCAGGTCTCCAAACTTCCATCCTGGTGATTCCAGCACTGCTCTTCATCTCCAGATGACCAACTGTGTACACTTGTCACTGTACTGATATGTTTAGTACACAACTCTGGTTGGAAGTAAATTAATTTGCTTCAAAAATGGCACTTCGTGCTATCTAGTTGTCTCCATAGGACATCTTTATTATGTTTTAATCTTACATTCTCATGCTTATAACCAAGTACTTTTAATGTATGTTTACTATAAGAATTAGTGGCAACCTGAAAAAAATAATAATGTGTTTATTCTTCATGATTTTTGGTGCTTACTGTTTTCGTTTAACTGCTTTGTCTATCCATGAAACAGGTTGCCACTGAGAAATTTTAATTTAACAGAGACACAAGAATTAAAGGATGTTTTAATTTTACTAACAAAATGAGGGTGAGAGATAGGACAAACACTGAATTTTATGGTGGTGTTAAGTGAATCAGTGATAAACTATAAATCTGTTTCATCTTTGTCAATTTGGGATCCATGACCATGACATAGAGGTGTTATTTATTTTGTGCAATAGACTTTGCTCAGTGTATCATAGTTTGTGTTTTCACATGGCAGAACGGAAGAATTCCATAGCTTTACATTTCTGATCCATAATGTGTGAAATTCCAAAGGTTATGTTTCATGATACGAGTTTCAGAATGTAGGCTTGACATTTATGGAACAAATAGAAATCTGGGACAATGTTGCTTAATGCAACCAAGTGTTACATGTCTTTGTTGTTAATAACTTAATTTCTAACATTCTCAGCATGTCATGCATTTATACTAAAATGAAAGTGGTTTTCTGCATTAATGGTTTATCTGTGTGCTGCATTTTTTCATTCTGAGTTGAAAAGATGTGGGAAAGGAAAATAATAAAAAAAATCCCAAGCAGCAGTGAAATCAGAGCACAGAGCTTGACATTTTGCTTCTGGTGCTCTTCTGGGGAGGTGTTTTCCTCCTCTTTCCAGTTAACTTTTAGTTCGTATTGTTTCCTTTCATTCCTACTTCAAAGATGACTTTATGAGTTCGTACCTAAGAGAGTCAGCCATTTTGTCACATGGGTGAAGAAGTCTTCCCTGTGTTAAGATCAACTAAACATGACATTATTATTATTTTTAAAAGCATATAATGGCATTCATGAAACCTCCAACATACTGCTATATTCCAGTAGGGACAGAGACTCGCTGAAAAGTTGAAGGATAATTGCTCTTGTCACCTCTTTATTGAAAAACTGCTTGGAATTAGAAGTTCACTGTTAATTTCATGGTGTTTTTCTTTTGCCATCTATCTTCAGAGTTTATGTTGTCTTAATTCTCATATTTTTATTTTCTTTTGAGTTCTTTGGATGAAAATGCATTGATAGGTTACTTAAAGATTTTGGCAATAAAAATAACTTCATTAAACAAAATAATTATGCCAAGCCCTGTATAATGACCATGGCAGTATTATTCAACAGATGGTTAAAGGTTCATTTTTATGAATGGGAATATTGGGAATTCTTCATACTCATTATGTGCGAGAGATTCACAGATGTCCTTTGCAAATCTGCTTGTGAAAGGCTGGATGTAAGTATTATATTTCGGTGGTAATTTTAAGAGAGCTTTTAATGTTTTAACTTGTATATCACATGATTATTTTTTTCTCTATTTGCTATACAGGTAGGATGGTAGTAATGTGTTACAGAATATTTCAGTGATCAGTTCTAGGTATTTACAACCTGCAGCTTTTTTAACTCAAGCATTTAGCACAAAGTAATTGAATGCATTTGAAATGTAAACATAGAGTCTCATTAAAGGAAAATATACTTTAAGTAAGCTATCATATGCACTATATGTGTTTTTCTCTGACTTTCCATAGTGAAAATGACACCTTACCATTTGGTAAAATCATTGACTGTTTCTTGCAGTTCTGTAGGAAGCCCAGCTAGGAGGTTATATATCTCTAAATATGGATGAGATGCAAAAGACTGTTGATAAAAGAAGTCAGTGTAGTTTGTGTTAGTTACTGTTTCCGTATCTATGGTGAAATCTGGAACTTGTTTTTGGAATGTTATAACATTTCTCAAGTTTTTCAGTGCTAGTTACAAATTTTGACTCATCTACTTTGTGCTTATTCCCATCACCAGCAGAGCCAAAACTAGAGATTTATTTGGTCATGGTGACTGGGAAAGCACTAAATTATCTTGGTGCACTAAAAGCTTAATATAGCAAAGCGTTGGGTGCATGTTTCACTTGGAGTAATCTCGTTGACTTCTCAGCTAAGCAGAATCAATCTTGGGATACAAGATCCTTGTCTTATCCTACAGTAGGCTTGTATCCTAAAATTAATATCCCTCAGGCTAAGTGTAGAGAAGTTATATATTTGTCCTCAGCAGAAACTGTACACAGTGTCCTTCGTTTATACTTAACTCCTTCTGGTGTTTGGCTTTCCCTGTAACTAGGTGTCAGTCGGCAGTTTCCTGCTGCTGGGTTGCTTCTAGTGTTGTCTTGCAATGGCTTGTCTATCCAAAATTTCAGACCCTGCAGCTTCAAATTCAAAAGAGAATTTAACACAAAATTGTGATTAGCTGGAAATAATATGTCCCACTAAACAGAATATCACTTTACCCTGTAAATCATATGTTAGATTATGTACTTGATATTTTTGTACCCTCCTCCCGTGCCTCATACCTTTCTTTTGACAAATGAAAAAATAAAGAGGCATAGGGAAGATTATTTGTCTAGTCTCAGTCCACAGGCTAATTCATTGGCACTTTGTGTTAGAAGTTTTACTTGTGTATTAGTATTCACATGGTTTGGGGCTTTTTGTTTTTGGTTTTTTTTTGTTCTACAGCCTGCCTTTTAGGTGTGTGTAGCTTTACTGTCAGCTTAAGCCATCCCATACAGACTGATTTTCAGACTTAACTATGGGCTCTGTGTGCTGATTAGTTCCTTATGTTGTTAAACTGGAGGACATGAGGGAGGGACTGGCAGTGAAAAAAATGGATGTTAAGGAAATAGAAACCCTGAAAATCAAACGTGCCCCCAAGGGAAATGATGTCTTTAAGGTTTGATCTTGACACATTGGGGAGGTTAGCCTCTAGCTTGAGAAGTGGGGTATGCCTCAAAGTAAAGAGTTCTGGTAGCTACATTTGTCTGCTTCCAGCTGTGTTCCCTGGTTTTGTGGCTCTGACCGTCCATTAGTGTTCTGTGAGTGGACTGTGCTTCTTGAAAATGCAGGATCAGTTGCAGAAATGTGTTCTTAAGGTCCACAAGGGGCCTTCCTGTAGCACAAAAGAAGGTAAGTGGTGCACCTGACAAAGACTGGGTACCTCTGCCCTCACTCCAGTAGCACGTGTGTCACCTGAGGTGTACAAACACTGACTGCCTGTCGTTGGTGGAGGATGCACTGCTATTTACTTCCTCTCCTTAGTGGGAGCTCAGTCTAAAGCATTGAAAATCAGCTGTGAGGTTTTACCAAAAAATCGGCCTTTGTCACAGTGGCTGTGTAAATCATTAAAATGGTATTTTCTTACAGATGCTGCAACAAGGCAGCATGATAGAGGTAGAAATTGCCTAAGAGTGTCCAGAGGAGACTGGAGGAAAACATGGAGCATCGTTTGGGCTATAACCATTTGTCTAGGGAGGATGACACTGAGGACAGATATTTCTTCACTTTGTTTTTCATCAGGCGAATAAGGCTGTGGGGCACAATGATGCAAAGTTTGGGTTGTGGTTATATTGCTGTGTTGCTAGTGCAGGCATTGCTTTTTTTTTCAGATAATTTTTAGTGAACTGGCTGCTACTGTCTCAGTGATATTACTGTTAATTAAGGATTGCCTGGTTTGACAGTACTGCACTGAGGGTTGTTTTTGGAAATTTGGGGAATTTTTGAGAAGTATTTACATTTTAAAATTTTCTGTCCAGAAATCTAGCTTGCTCAATACCAGTATGAATTTTCTGGCTCAAAAATGTTTGTAGTATAGGCTGCTCCTTATGGCTTTCTGCTTGTTTCTTTGGTTCAATGCAGATCTGACCAGCTTCCTCTCTTTGTTTGATTTCAAGTGTTCTAATTTGCTTTTTATTGCACAGTGCTTATGTGTCTTTTAAGAAGTACTATAAAAGGGGTTAATCGATGAAATAGCTTCTGTGTGACTTGGTGTATTTTATGTAGTGTGTTATTTAGAGGAATAGACCGATATTGATTTCTTTCTTTTCAGAGGGTTTTTTTTTCCCTATTATTTTGGAAAGGTATTACAGGTTCATTATAGTTACAGACTTAAACCTTATAAGGCATCAGTCATTCATGTTCATAAACCTACAGGGATAATTCATATTAAATATGTTCCTTGTTCATATAGTATTACTTTAATAAATCCCCCCCAAGATCATAACACAAATCACAGTTGTAAAAAGAGAGAGCTCAGTAAGATTGGAGAAAAATAGACAGGGGGATAGGAGAGATCTGCATTAAGCCCAGCCCATTCTGATGAATTTCAGAATTTTAATGCTTCCAGATGTATTAATTGGTAGGTATTCATATTTGTATGTTTTAAGATCTTTTGAATGAGATATCTTTTGAATGAGATATTTTCCATATAAAACAGTCTGATGGGTATTTGCTATTTCTAATCTTTAAATATTTTATAGTACATTATCAACCCTGTATTCAATAAATTTATGAAACACAAAGCACTCCCATTTTTAGAGATTTATTCATGTATCATTTTTCTCCAGATTTGCCAGAACACCATCATGTTCGTGTTCTGAAGGTTAATGCCCAAAGTCAAACAGACAGAAGCCAAATGCTGCAAGGTTTCCAAGATTAGGACTGATTCCCTTCACGAAAATAAATGATTCCTGCCATGTTCAGTGATTTTGTGCAGCACTACTCACGGCTGAGTGAGTGCATCAATACTGTAGTCCTTACATGCTGTACATACTGATGACACTCTGTGTTAACTTGATTGACTGAGCAGTATACTGGAGAGGATGCACCTGCAAGTGATGTGCAGACATATATATATTTTTTTTTTGGTTTTGAAACATTTTGGTTTTACTTTTTTTTTTTTGGAAGTCTTAGTTTTGCATTCCATGGGTTATCACGTTGTGCTGTTAAGGTAGAGCAAACAGTTATGTGCTTCTTTGTTGTCAAAACTGGATTGGAAAATGATCTAAGATGCATCTTCTTTCTCTTATAAAAAAAGGAAAAAAAGCCTGGTTTTATATTTTAAAGGAAAATGACATAAAGAGGACAAGTGTGATGTCTGGCAAGTCAGTAGCTGTGTAAATTATGCTTATATTAAGGGATTCAGTTTAATGGTAGAGAAATGTCTTGCGTAATTCACTTATAAGCATTATTTTTTGTTACAGTTTTATGTTTTGTTATCATTTTTGTAGGCTTTAAGACAACAGCAGAAAAGAAGAAATGGAGTCTCAATGATGGTAAACAAGACTGTTCCTCGTGTTGTTTTGACACCATTAAAGGTGTCTGATGAGCAGTCGGATTCACCTTCAGGTAAATAGCTAAAGGACCGTTTGCAGGATGGGCTCTAGTCACAGAGCCTTGCTCTGAGTCAGCTGTGTAGCATACAGAATTTGGAATTGCTGAAATAATATTTCCATTGGGTGGCTTTGTTTAACGTCTTTATTTCTTTATCAAATCTGGTGTCTCAAGGGTGGAGATTTTTCTTTAATAAAGAACTGAAGACACAGTAAAATGACAATTGGTAATAGCAGCAGCTTTAAAGGAATGCAAAGTAACATTTTGTTTGGCTCTGGAGCTCTAATGGAGGACCACATGCTGGTATTCAATGCCATAAAAAGGGGAGGAGGGGGTAAAAAGAGGCAAGCTTCTCTGTGAGTGTGAATTTGTGTCTCAATTCTGCATCGCAATACTGGGATCCTTTTGTTAGCTTTTCTTCTTCTGATATACCATGCTTATCACTGCAGCATAACCTTGACCTTTAGCTCTGATGGTTAAGTTGCTTCATTTTAAGAGATTTCTGTGTCTATGTCTAACACAAATTAACAATTGTATTTCCAAGCATATCTCTTCTATAAATGTTTTTTCACAAAGAAACTATTTTTTTTCAGCTTTAGATTGCTTTGCTGCCCCGTAACTTGAGGTTAAAATATTTTTAAAGATACCTCTTGGGCATTATAGAACAATGTTATTTTTATTAGATCAGTGAACATTTTTATTGACTACAGTGTTCAGTAGACTTTAGTTTTCAGCACTTAATTGATTTATTGAACTTTTACTTCCATTTCCTCTGGTGATGAGGAATTGTATTGTGACCAGAAACATGTAGTGCCTTTCAGCAAATAGATGCAAAATTTAAAAAATCCTATTTTTGTTCTGTTTACAGTGTAGGGGGTGCTGGGGGGATATTGGTAGAAGTGCAATAGCATCATGTTTGAGGGATTTTATTTTTTCCTAAGGATCTGAATCTAAAAATGGTGAAGCAGATGGTTCTGATAAAGAGATGAAACATGGTCAAAAGTCTCCAACTGGAAAACAAACAAGCCAGCACTTAAAGAGGTTAAAAAAATCTGGTTTAGGTGAGTAGGAGTAAAATAAATATCTTACTTGTAATACTGATTCTTTTCTAAACTCTTTACAAGTTATATTTTCTGATTTATCTGTCCCTTTTTCAATCTTGGCAGCTGACCCTCTCCCATGAAGACATCTTTCTGGATACCCAGAAAACCCATGGTCATTTCCCCTCCCACCACCTAGAATGGTTTTGTCTAGTTGCTTTTCAGTTTGACAGACCTAAGCAACTGCTGGCAGAGAGGTGATTTAGCAATTAGGTTCTGATTGTCATCTAACGATTTTTTGGAGGATGGGGGTGGGGTACAACAGATACTCCTTCTTCATGGTAAATTTGCTTGCCCTCTAATACGCATTTATTCCCAAAAATAACAGCATATTTGCTTACATGCTTGCCCTGTTGGACGTTAACCTTCTCTTTCTTTAATTTGCATTATTCCATGTCATACAGAGATTTGGCATGTAATTTTTGGTTGATTCTCCTTCTTTGGTTGGTTTATTTCTTTAGTTGAATCTGTAATTATTTTGAAGCTACATCTCCTCAGAAAACTGTAGACACAGCTTCTGGTTTTATTTTCTGTGGGTTTTTAGCAAGATTCATGGATGATGTTCTGTAATTAACGAAGAATTTTCTCTGAAGAGACACTAAAAGTAAATTCTCAATCTGCATGTGATAGGCAGATTTTCCTGCTCTGCATGAAATTTAATTGGAAAAGTTCCCTAGGGAGCACAAAATGTAGTGTTCACTAAGACTCTTGTCTTGGCTGAAGTAAAGTCGAATAATGACATAACTGTTCCTTTATCTTTACAAAGTACTTTTTGCATTCAGCAGACTGCTGAATCATTTAGAGAAGTATTTTGCAATGTAGCCATTTTGGAAGAGTTAGCATACAAATTCTTTGTAGTGGCTAAATCATCCTAAAAGTTATTTTATGTTTCTCTTTGCAGTGATAAAGTTGTTCTTCTTTATTAATCATCCAGCTTAGTCCTACTTTTATATATAATCAACCTATAAAATCCAAGGTACTCTGCGTCCTAAATACCATAGCTGAGTTGTTGAATATGCTATTGCAAGTTCCTGGCAAAGTGTTTCCTACAAGCCTTATTGTATCACGGCCTCCTGTGAAAGTTCACTTTGGTTTCGTACATGATCTTTCTGCAGATTATTAATGAGTTCCATATGGATAGCTAGGTTTTTTTTAATTATCCAATGGCATTATTCAAAACTGACAATACTCCTTCAGTATTATAGCTCTTGCTGTGTGAAGTTATATTCAATTTTAGCTGATTTCCTATAACTTTTCTCTACATTTAAGACTGAGATACATAATTTCAAGTACACATTCCTCCTCATCTCCAGATATTACATCAATTGTTGGGTGATGATATCAAATGTAGGGTGAATTCATTGGGGGTTTTTATGAATTTCAGAAAAAAAAATAAAGCCACTGACCTTTTGGGACACCACACATGGAATGCAGGGAATTCCATATAAGTTTTAAGGGTTTCTGTTCTTGTAGCTGCTGGAATGTATCTCTTATGACATACTATTTCGTGGGATTCTAAGAGAACAGTTGTTGAGCATCTTTGAGAATAGGTCCGGCATTCTATATAGTGCACAATTCAGTTCCAGATATTGTTTGATTGCCTGAAACTTCGATGTTGTACCCAACATTCACTACACGTTGGGTTTGGTAGACTTTCTGACCTCTGATTAAATACGATGACTTTTTTCCTTTCAGCTAACAGATTCTGCCAAAGATATGATTTCTGTCCTCTTTGTGTTTTGATTTTTATACTTTGATGTAGAATCACACTGATACCATCTCTTTATAGTTAATTCTCTATGTTGGAGACTAATCTCTTATTTTCCAAGACTGTAAGCCTGAGTTTCTCTCTCATCTTACAGATTCTGTTTCTGATCTGGACAGTGATGCCCCTGAACTCCAATAGCAGCTATATAAGGATTCAAAATGTCTTTCTCTGTGGAAAACAACATAAAAAACATTGGCACATGTTTTGCCATAAACTCCTCTCTGAGTTATGATTAGTGATGCCGTAGTGGCATGCTTCCATGCTGCTGCCAAACACTTCACTAAATCTGAGTATAAACTTGAGACCTGCAGTACAGGTCCTAAATTAGCCATAGGAAGGGTGCAGGGGAGATAATTTGTTGTTGTTTGGAGCAGATTTTGAGGTGATTTTTTTAAAGTGTGACTATGCTGGGCATCCACAGTTTGCTGCTGGCCTAGAAATAATACATATTTTTTTCCACAAGTTGATAAAACCTCTGTAGCAGTCTGTAAGTGGTAGCAGGTCAAATAAATCAGAATATGTGTGACCCAGGCACGTAGTTAGGTTTGACTTTCTCTCTTGGGCTTTTCACACTATTAAAATATTTGCCACTGAAGGATGTTACTGACTGTGCGGTCATATCTTGGTTTAGTTTGGGTTATCTCTGTGTGTACATATTTTCGTAGGATATGAAGCATTAGTTGGTGAAAATGTTGATCTAATTTGGAGTCACTTAGAAAATGGAGATATGTATTTTGTATTGATTAAAGAATAGAATATATATATAGGCATTAAAATCAGATACATCATACTACTTGTGTTATGCTTGGGGCCTGTGTTCTTTTTGCATTTACATTTAGTGGGTGGAACAGATGGTGAGGACAGTTTATTGTCATGCATTCATGAAAATGAGCACTTCTTCCATCCAATTTTCCTGTATTACAGGGCACTCATTTATTGTAATGGAGTCTTTGCCATACTGAAATACAGTATGTTGGAAATACGTGTTGGAAAAGGTTATCCTGTGCTGAGTACACAGTGCCTTGTCTCATTCAGTTAGTATTGTCTGCTGAAAAATAAAGGAAATAGCAAGAATGTGTGAGGCTGTGACTGAAGAAGAGCTTTTAGAATTTACAAGTCTGCATTTTTTTCATTTGTACATTTTGTGGGTGGTGATAAAGCCTTTCAGGAAAGAGACTACCATAGGTCTTCCAAGAAATCTAACATGCAGTTGCATTCTTTTGATTAATGTTACTGTGAAGTAGCTTGTAGCATTTGAGACATTCCTAATAATCAGTATGCTTAAATTCCCCCATTTGTGAAACATTTATTCTTCTTAGCATGTCAGTTGTCGTTTTTGCTGAGGGGTCCTGTGTTAATGCCAAGTGCCATCATTGCTCATAGCAGTGGAATATTGTTTTAATTGCTTTTTTAGAGCTTGTGGTATTATTTAGTTAAGACCCCTTTCATAGCATCTTTGAAACATTGGAAAGTACAACATACCAAAAACTGAAGGAGTTTTCTGGGGTGGGTAGAAGCTGTTGAGTTTTTCCTGCCTCCTGGACTCAACTTTTTCCATTTTCCAATTGAGTATCATAGTATGTTAAGACTGAGAGAAAAAAAGAAAAAGGATTCTAGCAGTGTATATACACCCCTTCAAGCAAGTAGCAGCAATTGCTCTTCAAGAAGCTTTAAAAAGTATCTTCTAAATATTATCCTAGAAATAATAATAAAACCAGATGAGACAGGACCTCCAGTCATAGGGCTAAATCAGATACACACCTGTCATTCCTGGCAGGTATTTGTCTAACAAATTCTGAAAGATTTCTGCTGATGGAGACTGTATTGCCTCCCTGTGTATCTAATCCAGTGTCTCCTTGTCCTTGGTGGTTAAACACTTTCTTTTCCCAGTATCTTAATAGATATATTTCTTACTGTGCAAGAGTTTAAGCTCATTGCCTTTGAATCCACTGTGTATTGTAAGAATACATTATTCTGTACACCTGTATATGTATTTCCCCTTCCTTCAGCTGAGTCTTTATCTTATTCTTGGGTTTGCACTGTTCCTCACAGACCCATTTTTCTAACCCTCTCAGAATTCCTGCTGCTGCTGTCTGTGTGTTGATCATTTTAGATCATCAGTTCTTATGAAAATGCTGAAAAATGCATGTTTTCAAACACGGATTTAACACATTAAATATTCTTACCTCTTTGATCACTATTTACACAGGTAGTTTTTAACAGATGCTATGGAACACTGCAGATGTGGAGCATGGCAAAAGAGGAGCTGTCCGTAATGATTGATTCACATCAGCCTCATCAGGCAGCCTTTTGCTTGAAAATAGATGCTTATAATTATTGTTGATGACATGATAGGAATATTTTCTACTGCTGTGGTGTTGAGTTGGTCTCTTGAGCTGGAAGTAAGAATATGTCAGCTGTGATGTTGACTGAGACATGGATCATGTAAGAGCTCAAGAGATAAATCCAGGGAATATAAAAGAAGCTGTTAAGACACCCAGAAAAGGCTGTTACCCTTCTCTGGAGCTTACTGTATTATACAACAAAAGCTAAAAACTGAAAAAGAAGACTTGTTCTTACTCTCTTCGCTTATTTATGTTTAAAGTTATTTCTGTTTATTTACTCCAGGACATTTGAAATGGACCAAAGCTGAGGATATTGACATAGAAACACCCGGATCTATTCTAGTGAACACTAACCTGAGGGCTTTAATAAATAAACACACCTTTGCTTCTTTACCTCAGCATTTTCAACAATACCTCCTGCTTTTGCTTCCAGAAGTAGACAGGCAGGTAAGTAGCATCATACAATATTTCTTTCTTTAATGAGACTTTTTTATGGTGTGTTTGCATAGGCTGATTTGATTGACTAGGATTTGTTCCAGGAAAGAATAAGGAGAAAATTTTCATACTTTCTTAGGTAAAACTGTTAGACGTAGAATGACTGTAAAGGTTATCTATAAGCATCAAGCAGCTCCTGCTTCTTTTCTTCTTGAAAAGTCTGCAGCATCCTGATTTGTCTAAATGGAAACTGGCCAACAGATCTTCCAAACTTGCCAAATCTCTTAATTAGCTTTTCTACCTATGGTGTTGAAGATAAACTTCTCATCTTCAAGACTCTATTTCTGTTGACCGTCTATTTACCTGTTATCTTCCTTGGCACTCTGCAAGCAATGTCTAGTCAATATTAGTTCTTTTAGTTTCTTCTCCTCCTCCTCACCCTTTACACAAGATTACGTGTGCTCTCTCAGCTACAGTGCACTGGATCCATTCATTCACACCTTTTGTGAGGAACTTCTTCTCCAGAGCTTATAGCTGCCAGCTCATACAGGTAATTGAGGAGAATGATTTGGAGAATTAACAGGCTGGCAAAAAAATTTCGATTTCATAATCTTTCCCACAATGTTTGTTGATCATATTGCAGCGTTTCTTAGAGAAAGAAAGAAGGCTTTACAGCAGGTCTAGTAGTTAAAATAGCAAGGACAGCCCAAAACCATTTCATTTACTCACTTGCCTCACTTAAGAATTTAAACAGGCTTACCAGTTTCAGTGGGGAATACTCACGTAGTTAATTCAGACTCATTAACTTACCCAAATAGATCATTATATTTTTTGCAGATGGTCAGTATCTCTCTTTTTATGTAATAAGTAGAGAATGCAGGTCACTTAAATGACTAATTAAAACCTGCATCTTAAATCAGTATTTCATTTCAGTATTGCAGGTTTCATTTCTTAAATTGTCAGTATTCAGCCTTCCAACAAAGCAAGGGAAAGCTGTGCAATATGAAACCAAAAGAGAAAGAAAAATTGTACTGATGTACATTTACTCAGCCTCTTATCGAATTAGGTACTGTATATTGTGGACTGTAATCATGCACTTAATAACAGAATGTTTGAGAAGGAACATTAAAACTAGAGCCATAGAAGAAACAATATAAATGTATTTATGCTCAAACTCCCACAATGCAGTCAAAGTCAGTATTGACAAATTTTAAGAGAATCTTTTTCCTTGCTGTGAAACAGATTTTAGCTTAAGGCCCAGCAAATATTTTCTGGATAGTTTTTATTTTTGTTCTTTTTCTAGTTAATTAGTTAGACGAGATAAAAAAGAAATACTAGTTAAAAGCATGTTTTCTCTCCAACCATCAAAAATCCCAGTGTTCATAAATTACATTTCAAGTACAGGGGCTTTATTTAGAAGTTTTTCACTTTAAAATTTATTTTTAAAAATGGAGACTCTAGAACTGACAAGCCACTTACCTTCTTATCAGTGTTCTTACAGCAGAGTTTTTTGGCAAGAAAATCAAGACAATATTTGTTGAATTTAAACATTCCTCACTAGTTAAAAGCAAGACATTTAATTTTTATTTCGGAAACCGTTTACATAATGCATATAGTGTTATTTCAGAGGCCCAACACTACATAATTGGACACTTTTACTTTGCAAGTGAACTAATCACAAAAAGCAGTTGTGATTAGGCATTTTCAGGTGCCCTTCTGTCTGTCATCTTCTCACAGCGTTCTGTTGCTTTGTGTAGCATGCCATGTTTTCATGTGCTTTTGGAAGGCTGGAGTCACCATTCATCTCTGGAAATTTAATGGAAATGTTTGGCCTCTAAAGTGTGATAGTTTGAAATTGTTTTCTGGCGGAGAGTAGAACAGCCCTGAACCCTTACTGTGCAGAAGCCTTATAGAAAGAAATGCATCTCTTCTCTTAATATCTGAGAATATACGCTTGGCTATGCCTAAGGAGTGGCATCCCATATACAGACTGATGAAAGCAATTGAACTGATGTTCTTTTCCTTCCTGTGGCAAGTGGAAAATGCCAGTGTGTAGTGCTCAAGGATCAAGTGAGAGGGTTCTATCCAGGGAGCTCTGGTGGGAGTCTTGTGTGGTTGATCACTCTAACTGGGCAAGGCAAGGGTATTCAGTTTTCCTCTTATTTCTACTGTCTAAAACAAATGGGGCATGAGGCAAGCAAAAATGGTGCAAGACTTTTCTTTGAGCTAGCTGCTCATCTCTGGGAAAATCTTCAGTTTCATTGTCTTATATTGTCCTTTCCTTGTTTTGTCTGAGAATTCGTATTTCTGTTCTTCTGGTTCTGAAGTGTTTCCTCCCTGTGTGCTGCTCTGCAGTTGGCTGCTGTTGTTTTCCCCAGAGAAAGCTGCATTTCTGTGTTGTCATGTGGATATAGTATGTGAAGTACTGTAATAAATGGCACTATAAAAATGTAATAGAGTTATGCTTTTTGTGTATATATAGTGATCTCTGAAATAAATTACTAATGAAGTGCAGTCTCATTTAGGCTTTATTACTGCTCCACACAGAAAAACCCTATGATGAATGATTCTTTGTCATTTCTGTCATAAACACCATTTTTCTGGGCGGTATAACTCCTCCTCCTTAAATCGTACTGAGCTGAAACTTGTCATGCATGTGTCAGTTTGAATAAGCATTTTTAGAAACCATTAGTGAAGGGAGTTGAGGTTTTCTGGTTTTTTGTGTACAAGTGTTTATTATAAATAAGTGACTTCTATCTCAACCCTGGTAAGTCTAATGTGTTAAAAAAAAATTCGGTGCCAAGTTAGGAGCTTATTGGGTTGTGTTTTCTGATCTTTCTTTTGTTTTCAAGTTTTGTGGTTGCTATCAGGGAGCCTTAGGACAGATGTACCAGAATGGAAAAAGTTGAAAACAACTCTACTGATGTTGGTGCCGTCATTTTTCCTACTCCAGCTGGATTTTTGACAAGGAGGAAGTGTAGGATCATTGCCTTTCTTTTTTCCCTTGGGATAAAGCAAGTTGTATCTCAGTTATTTACAATTAAAATTGATTTCAGCTTGTATATTAGTTTATATTTTATTTCAGTAACAATGAGGCCTGTGTGTAACTTTCTGTATTCAAAATGCCTATACAAGAAATTAGAGCGACTTTGCAGTTATGGTAGATACATTTTATCAAGGATTTTATTTCTTTTCGTTTGGATTCAGATCAAATTAGTATGTAGACATTGTTCAAATCATAGAATATCCTGAGTTGTAAGGGACCCATGAGGATTGAACCCATGCACAGGACAGCCCCAAGGATCACACTGTGTGCCTGACGCCATTGTCCAAATGCTTCTTGGACTCTGACTGGCTTAGTGCTGTGACCATTTCCATGGTGAGACTGTGCCAGAGACCAGCCACCCTCTGGGTGAAAAATCTTTACCTAATACCGAACCTAAACCTTCCCCGACCCAGCTGCATGCTGTTTTGTTGGGTCCTGTCACTGGTCACCACAGAGAAAAGCTCAGTGCCTGAGAAGCAGTTGTGTCTCACTTGTCTATTTAACAGAAATCTTGCATCTTTGCATACTGGGAAACCTTATGACTGAAATATGAACATCCAGATTTTCAGCTCTTTGTTAATCTGTATGGACTCAAAGACTCAAAAACCTTGAAGCTCAGCTGATACAGAAGCCTGTTGGGTGAACCCACAAGAGACCTAAGTGACTGAGCCAAAAATATAGAAAAATGCAGGAAACCAAAGTCTCTGAACAAAAGATTTCAGTTGTCACAAATTCCAGCAAAGTATTTTTCTGCTCTGATTAGAACATTCTACAGCTAAAGAGCAATGGAATTTTAATAAAAGAATACCTGCTTCTAACATTGATACATAGAGCTGATAATTGCATGTAACACAAGCCTTCTTGACTGCCTCTCAGCAAATATACATCTTCAAAGCAGGAAGTTTCTCTCTGTATCTAGATTGCTATACAGCATCAACACCTCTTTAAATATTAATTAAACAACATCTATTGTGCAAGGATGAGTAACAGATCTGTACAACAGGTTGCTGAAAAGAAATGGCAGCTGGCAATATCATGTCTACACCAGCTTTCCTTGTTGGTGCTACTGGGAAGTCAAATTCTTGCTGTGAGCACTGGGGTGTGGACAAAAGAAAGGGAAATACATGCATCTAGTAAGCTTCCAAGAGGAGAAGTGCTGCCTCATCTGAAGAGTAGCAGAAAGCTGAAGTGATTTTACTAATCCTTAGAGAGTTAAAGAAAATGTTATTTTCTGAATGCTCTGAAAACAAAAGTGTCTTTCCAGACTCTACAAATGCTTGACACAATTTCTGATCTTTGAGAATTTAACTCCTTGTCCTCTATTTTCTCCTCCAGTAATACTGGGATCTTCTGAGCCTCTTGCGATTTGCACCTGCCCTGCCCTGTCACATAGGATGGGAATTTTTTCCTACAGAAACACCTCAAAGCCTCCTCAGACGTGTGTTAGATGGCAGTGCCGTTTCATCTGAGCAAATCTATTCAGAAGAACATATAGAACAGTAGAGGAAATCCTAAGAATAATTATATCTTGTCTCAGCCTTATTTGTTTAATGAAAGAAATTTAACAATCTTTTATCTACAGTTTATATATAGTCGTTAGTTAATTAAATTAAAAACATCAGTATTATTATGGCAATATTTAAGCCATGTAGTATTGCAGAAGTGCCTGTGAATATTTCAGGTTTGTAGTAAGTCAGTCTACTAAACAGAAAAACATGATGTACAAATCAAAGGATTCTAAAATGGGTCAAAGCCCACCTTAATCTCTTTCTTTTTATTTCTAAATCAGTGAATCCTGAAATAATTGCTCTCTCTTGGGTCAGTGCCAGTATTGCCATGCAATAACATTACATCCTGTCATTTTAAGGTTAGCACAGATTCTGTGTTTCCATCTTGGCCAGTTCAATTTAGGTTGGTGCTGTCACCTTGGAAAGATTCCCTCTCATCTTGCATTGAAAAAAGGCACAGGGTGATGTCAGTTAGTGATATACTCTGTTCTGTTTAAAATAGTAAGAAGTAATTTTGGGGAGGTTATCTACAGAATTACACTTCAAAATATCTTTGTTTTCATGTAGTGTGAATCAGCTTAGTATTGTTCCTTGTATCATTGAGCAATGATAGCAAAAGGTAACCATTGTTTTCCATGTGCACAAATTAGTCCTACTCCCAAGCACATCAGTTTGAATTCTACAGTGGAGAGCAGGTAATGAATAATACAAAATATTTTTAGGCTTGTAAAAGACAAGGAGAGAGGTCTGGTGTCTGACATTCTGAACACTTAGTATGTAGTATCTCACTGTATATGTTTTATATTAAAAGAGAGTAAACAAAGCTTGATTTTCACAGTTCCTTTCCTGTAGCAGTGTAACCATCTTCCTATTTGCTTTACTACCTTCATCAGTGCTTGAGGATTATATTTTCCATTGTTCTTTTCCAGAATTTCCTTTATAAAAGGACCAACTGCAGAAATAAGTGCTGTGTGTATTATGTCCTCCCAGGTTTGTTTTATGTTTCTCTCCATGGAATTTTTGTGTAGTGTTAGCTAAATGGTTACCTTATCTTACTTAGCTGCCTTTTCCGCTAATACTACAACCTTTAGCTGTGTCCTTTTCAATTCCCTATCATCAGTAGCTTTCAAATATTTATTATTATGTTCCTTTAAATGTTTAAGTTTTACGCTGAAATAGTTTTAGGGTTATGACAAAAGCATTTATTTTAGAGGAGAACATTTGCAATTGAAGGTTAAATATAACATATGTCTTCTGCACCTAAGCATATTTAAAAAGCTGTTAAATTGGCACCCCTGTGTGTGCAGTAATTGAAGGTCATTTTATGTCACATTTCTCCTTTTAACTGACACTTTTTCCTCTGGTTTTACTGGTTAATGTAGGCAGCATGGTGTGGTTGTAATGTGTTTTATTTGTACAGCTTTATTAAGGTAGTTTTAATGTAGGCATCTTATAGACTAGATGGATGACAGAATTCCAAAGCATTTAAACTGCCTTTTCAGTAAGATTCTGGGGCTCTGACTCCTCAGCTGAGCTAGCCAAGGGTGTTCAGATAGGGTTACTACCCCCAGCTGACCCCTCTGTCCTTGTGCAGCAAGTTAATACCTTTTTTCCTTAGTGCATCTCTATGGATGGTGTACGTGCACATTTCACAGTGATGCATTAACAACAAATATCAGTTTCACTTTACATGAGCTGAAAGCTGAAGGATTTTACTTCAAAATTCTGGCTGTCTTTAGCTACACCAATACTCTTTTAGATTCCCTAGGCAGTCCAGTAAGGCTCACTGCAATTGCATTGCAATCTGGCTGCTCTGATTGATGTGATAATGGAATTCTTGTTTGCTTGTTTTGCAGTAATCCCTAGATGTCTCCCTCAGTATCAGTATGTCCACATATGTGAATAGATAGCTTTACATTTTTGATTAAGTGTCATGTTTTTGTATTTCTGCTGGCTTGGTCATTGTATTTCAGCAGTGTGAATCAGTGTTTTCCACCATGCCACATCCATGTTATGGAAGTTCTTTGATTTCTAAAGCCCTAGTTGCAAGCTCTTGTCACACTTAAGACATGTCTCACCTTTACAAACAAGTTTTGCAGAGTGTTAGCAGAGCTATCGCATTTGCTTTTGTCTGTAGCAAGTCTCAACTCAGTTGGAACATCTCATAAGACACAGCAATGGTGCTGTGCCCACTGAAATCTAAAATTACAAGAGCCACAGCCATCTCTGCAGCTTCCTTTTTCATAAGTTCTGATGTGTGAGAGGCCCTGCACTCAAGGTTGTTCTGATGCAGACTAGAAAAAACTTCTGTTCCACTCTCCTTCCTTCCAAGCGAGTTTTCTAAAGTATGGTGCAGAGCTGTTAGTGCTTAAAAAAAAAAAGGGGGGACCTTGTATGCAATACAAATTCCATTTACACTTGATAGAATTATTAGTACTTTAAAAAGAGAACTGATGAAACACCTCTGTTCCAGTGGGAAAGTACTTACATAAGTGCCCTTTTAAAAGACTCTGCTAGGAGCTGTGTTGCAAGAGTTTAACTAGTATGTGGACATAAATGATAAATGATGTGGACATAAGGGACTGACATGCTTCAAGTTATGTAGCTATTAAGGATGCATTGCAGTTCTGCAACATACAGTGTTTCAACTGTTCCATCCTTACAAAGTGCTAATAATTGATATGAATTGGTCTGCAGTGCCTCCAGTGTTGCCACTATAGAGTTGCACTGGAATTAGATTACTTACAGTTCTAAATCTGAAGACAGCCAAGGCCTTGAAACAGGATGTTGGGTGCAGGTGCAGGGAAAGGAAGAGCAAGAAGTGATCCATTTATGCCTCTTCACCCTTCCTCCCACCCTCTCTCCACCTCTCCCCTTGGACTTTCCCCCCTCCTCTCTCCCTCTTTTTCAATATATTTGTTTTGCTTAAATAAAAAACAAAAAAAGGGGGGAAAGAAGCTGAGCCTTTTTTCCTAATTATTTTAGAACACTGCGGTTCTTTGTCTTTGAATTATTTAAACTCAAATTTCCTTTAGTTTGTTTCATGGTAAGGACATGCAACCATTTTTTTGCATAGGAGGACAGTGTTCGCTAATGCCTAGAGAAAAGGGATTGAATGCAGACTTTTCATTTATGATACTCATCAAAAATGACTGGCTAATTTTAGATGCTTACATGTAACTTCCTCTCACCATCTGCTTCTCAAGCTCAAAGGTATATGTCCTTCATTTTTATTAAAAGCTAGATGAATATACCCTGTCTGCTTACATCTTTTTTTCTGCACCTTCCCCAACATATGAACATTCTTGGATCATTTAATAATGTCTTACTTTCTCAAAGTCTCCAGTCATCTTTTTTTAAACAAGTTCCATACATGCTTGTTTTGATCACCTTGTGCCTTTTCTGGTACTTTATAAATGTTTGCTGTTTGCTCTGTGTTCTGACATGCTTGAGATCAGGACTTACATGAAGGACTTTTATGACTTCTATAGAAAGAAAACTTTTTATTGTTATTTCTAGAATTTGAATGCACTTAGAAGGTACAGTTAGCTGCATGATCTGGTTTTTCTTCTGTATTACTTGTGTTTTGCGTCATTTTAAAATATGCTTTATCTTTTCATTTTGCCAGATTTATTATTCTCCTTAAATTCTTCATTTAATTTCTTGCATCTGAGCTCAAACAGATTGGATTCTATTGTCTTTTTCAACACCAGTGTATTGGAATGAAGATAGCTATCCCACTTGTCTTCTTGATTTAGACAAGGTCTAAATTAACAAGTCACATTTCATTTTGAAAACATATGTTTGCAATTCTTCAGTCTTACTCGGCATATTTCCCACTTTAGTGAAGATGGAAAAGGTCTTTGTTTCTCTCTCTAAAAGACGCTTCTTCATTTTCTCCTCTTGTCTAAAGCAATTATTCCTATAGTAGTAGATATTTTCTTTTTCATCCTTTGATGTTTAACTTCTGAGTTTAGTCTGGTTATTTTTTAAAGGACTAAAGCAATACTCATAATTACTTTCACCATCTGTCTTCAAAAACTGTCTTCATTTTGTATTTGAAGACAAACTGTTAATGTTATGTCGATGATCAGTTGGGAATGATGAGAGCTTTTCTTACAAGGACTGATAACTTCCTAATCAGAACTAAAAAAAAAAAAAGAGTCATTTTCTGGGTCAGGTTATGTACAGCAAAAGACTAGGGGTGAGACTCATGGAAGAGAGCTTATATAGAGTGAACATGAACACTTAAGTCGTATTACATCAGAATTGCTGTGAGAGCCATAGTGTGAGTTGGTATCTCTCCATGCCACCTACCCCAACCTGAAGAGGTTGTGACTGAGTTTGTTATTCTGGCAGCAACTCTTAAGTCAGATCCATGTATTGCTGTCTGCTCTATTCCATAGTGTTGAATGTATCTCTTATCGTTCATGTACTTCTCAGTGTTACTGTAGCTATTTTGTGTTCACAACAGCAAAAAGGTTCTCATCATTGCATCTTGTCAGAAGCATTTTCCTTATACTCTTGTTTATATACTTTCGACTCAGAAACTGTTTCATTGTTGCCTTTAAATACATGGTAACTCTTTTAAGAAAGGATAGATTTTATTTTTTTTTATCAGTCATAGCACTGTGTGTAAATGTGTGCATGCATTTTTCTGTTTGAAATGAGTCTGTGTGTTCCTTATCTTCAGGCAAAGAAACAGTTGTTATCCTTTTGTCTCTGTGGGTTTTTGCAAGCCCTGTCTGTTTGGGGGTTTTTGTTGGTTTTTCTTTTTAATGTTCTGTATCTTCAACTGCATTACTTCTTCCACATTCCTGCCATCTGTGTTCTCAAGAACTGAAATCATCGATGTTTTTTATTAAACTTGGTAATTACCAACTCCTTAACTATTCATTTCCCTCCCTTTTTTTGCATCTCTCCAATACTACACTGTGCCTTTCTCTGCAGGTTTCTCTTTCCTTTTCTTACGTGTATTAGAACTGTTGACAAACCTTTGCCTCTCTTGGGAAAAAAAGTCAGAGAAGAAAAGGGGAGTGGTTGTTACCCTCAAGGGGATCAGCATATGTGTATGGACCTCTTCTATAAGTGGATTACAGCCTGGTTCAGTTCTTAGGGGTCAGGGTCAGGGAAGAGGCGAGTGGTATGAATGCCACTGTGATGGGAGTCTTACAGACCATCTGATCGAACTCAACACTGGTAAGACCACACTAGAGTACTTTGTCCAGATCTAGGACTTAGCCTAGAGAAGATAAGGAACAGAGGCAGTGTATAAACACCAATGTGTGTAAATACCTGAAGAAAGGATGTGACAGGACCAGAGGCAATGGGCACAAACCAAAAGACAGGAGGTTCCATATGGACATAAAGTAAAACATTGGTTAGTAAGGGCACAGTCTGTCTAGAGAGGTTGTGAGTTCTTCATCCTTGGACATACTAAAAAGTAACAGATTTTTATTGCCATCTGAAGTGTATTTTTATAATTCAGTAACACAGACATGTTAGTATTTTCAAGGTCTTGGAGATTAATGAAAGGCCTGTGCTTTTACTTGTTAGCTTATTTATCACACCTACAGGTACTTCCTGTGGACTTCTGAGCTCCTTTTATTTTTGTATCCATTTGCCCTACCATGTGAGGTTTACCCAAAAGTTGAGAAGTAATCCAACATTGAGGAGTTTTATAATAAGGCAGTCTAAGCCAGACCTTGAAGGTTAATGATAGCAGTGGGGCTGCTCATGTGCCACCTAGAGTACTGTGTCCAGCTCTGGAACCCCAGCATAAGAATAATGTAGACCTATTTGAGCAAGTCCAGAGTAGGGCCATGAAGATGATCAGAGTCATGGAGCACCTCTCCGGTGAAGACAGGCTGAAAGAGTTGTAGTTGTTCATCCTGGAGAAGAGAGGACCATAGAGCAAACTTCCAGTACTTAAAGGGAGGCTACAAGAGAGCTGGAGAGGGACTTTTTACAAGGATGGGGAGGGATGGCTTCAAACTGAAAGGGGGTAGGTTTAGATTAGGTAATAGATTATATATTAGGAAGAAATCCTTCACTATGAAGATGGTGAGTCACTGGAACAGGTTGCCCAGAGCTGTTGTAGATACCCCATCCCTGGAAGTGTTCAAGGCCAGGTTGGATGGGTCTAGTGGCAGGTGTCCCTGCTCATGACAGGGAGTTTGGAACTAGATGATCTTTTAACCAACCCAAACCATTCTATGATTTAGTGTAGGAAAGTGTACACCATTTTGCACTGAAATTATATGGGTCATTCCATTGCTAGTCTCTAAATCAAATTTGAAAAGAAAATATGGTCGTGATTATGGACAGTTCAGCAGAAACATCTGTTCAGTCAACCTTTAAGCAACAACTCCAGTGATGCTGCACTAAAGAAAATACCCTTTCATTAAATAGATAGTTTTAAGTCATCATCATTTTAGCTTTTTAATCTATCAGAGCAAAAGTAAAAGTGAGTAGCATCTACTTTAATACAGTCAACTGCTGTATTTCATACAATAGGCAGCTAGGGAAGTCTTTTTGCGTACTAAAAGTTAGCACTGATTGCTGGCACAGTTTAACTGATATAAATAGAAGATGGTGGATCCATGTATGTAAGTAGTAGCCACAGTTATATCAAATGAACTGAAATATTTATGGAAAGGAAAAATCCCCTTTTTCAGTCTTACACCAGCTAAGCTAAATAGGAATAGAAATCTTTTATTTGACAGCTCTCCTAGTAATTGGCTATTATGTGGTCATCCACAAGCTTTATCTGCATGATCTGTTCCTTGCAATTATCAAGGGTTAGTTCACCCTCTGCTTTGATCTCATAGTGTTACCATATGGTACCCCTCAGATATGACTAAATGTTGAAAAATATAGCATCCTTGCTTAGCATCAAGTCATGTAGCAGAATTCTATCAGCAGAAATGCAGCCATTGTTTAACAGAACTTACGGACTTTTTGTGACAACTACAGTTGTTTTTCCTTTTCTTACCTAAGTGCGTTCACAATTATTCTGTATTATAGACTTGCCAACTGTTAGAGCATCCTTTTAGTTTGGTCCCATTTATCACAGTCTCTTTGAATAGTAGTTGTACAAGTCAGAAAAGTACTTCTAGATAGGCAGTGGCATACTGGAACAGTCAGTAATATTCTATAGGAAGTGAGAAACTTCCTCAATTATTTTCATACTGGAAATACATGCAAGTTCACTTACAAGTATTTTTCAGATGGATAGAAGTTAAATTTTATAATTGCCAACTGTTACTTCACAGGGAGAGCTCTAGCTGTGGAGAACTCCTTGGCATAATTGGTTCCCAGGTCATTAGCCAAAGTAGTGAATAGGATAATGATTGTTTTGCATTATTATAGAGAGTTTAGACTTTCATAAGTGCAAGCAGATCTTGTTAGAGTTTCTGAAGAGTATGTCAGTCAGAACATGAACAGTCCAGAGACTAACAAGGGCACATAGTTAGTTCTGTTCCACTTTTTAGTACTTTGTCCATTTGATGATGGAAAGCATTGGTATGGAGAAAGCATAGGCCTTATAATAGTCCTCTCTACAGCCATTCTGTATTTCCCAAGGAGAATTTCGGTCTCTTAGGCTTAATGAGAAGTGTGTTCTAACAGAGATGCCACACAGCCTCAAGGCAGAAAGAATCTACCTTGACCTTTAACATGCCTCAAGCTGTCAACTGCTAGCAAAAAAGTTGTTGATGAATGAGTAAGGATACTTCCAGCTACCATGAGGCATAACTGGTGGTGGATACAACAGGTCTGTGTTTGAGAAGGATGGTTCCAAAAACTGGTAGAGTGTGTCCGCAGTACAGCGCAATGTTCCATGCTATGACATCTATTTAAGATACTTTGAAACTAGTTATAATCTAAGGCTTTAATTGCATGCAGGCAAGCTAAGCTGTTTATCTTATGAAATCAGTGTTTCTGAAGGTCATTCTGTCTAAATGAGGGATTGTTTCAGATATGAATCATGAGCTGTGGTCAGTTGCTCTAGATTGCACAGAGTGACTCGAGTGGAAAGGCATTAAGAGGCTAGAGGCCTGGAAGCCAGAATGCAAGGACTGACTTAAGCACCTTTCTTTGAAAATGGAGGCTGGCAATTCATCAGAAGAAAAATGCATGTAAGAGCACTTTCAGTTTTCTCTTTAATGGTGATGTAATAGATGGCAATTTGGTATGCCATCCTTCAGCTTTCTTAACTGTGAAACTATCTTGTTACTAATTTATTTTTACATTTCTTTAGCATCTTTTATATCTTGATACAGAAAATATACCAAGGACAATTTATCTAGTCTTCTCTACACCAAGACAGAATCAACAATGTCTTCTTTTCTTTAAATTGTCTAGAAGGTATTTTTGGCTGTTCAGTGATGGAGAATTCACAGCTTCTGCAAATAAGTCTAGTGCTCCATTGTTTTCACTGCTAGAGAGTTTTCTCCTCAGGGTCCGATCTGAATCACTCTTGCTGCAATTTTCTCTGTTACATTTTGTTCAGTTTAGCATCTGCAAGTAGAGTGTGGAGATTACTGGGTCCCTCTTTTTTTTTTTTTCTTGAGAAACTGCCCTTACTAGTACAGTCTTTGTAGATCTAGGACCTTAAATATATTCTCAGCCTCATTTATCTCCATTGCATTTTGCACGGTTCTGAGTTGCAACAGTCAGAATTGAACTCCAGCTCAAGTGATAAGTAACACCAAGAAGAACAAAACTAATTTTTGTGTGTTTGCACAGTACTCCTGTTTGTAACTTAAAGTGTTGTGCTCACCTTCTTTGCAATTTTACAGCAAGGTTGACTTATATTTAGTTTGTGATCAGTCCATGTGCTTGTAAGCCACAAATACTTTTCCACAGAACAATTACATAGCCATTTAGTTTCTTCACTTTGTAATTCTCTAGTTGTGTATTACTACAAGAGTCTGAGCCTTTGCGTTTGCCACTATTGCAGTGCTCTGCTTATCCCTAATGTTTCCAAAGGAACTCACAAAACCATCAAGGGAATTCTGAATTTAAGTTCTACATTTCAGTGTACTCAATGACTCTCTGACTGATGTTATTTGCCAATTACTTACATCTTTTTATCATGCTTCTGAAATACAGCCTCCCAGCTGATAATAAATAAACAATAGTTCCCTAAGTAAAGAGTTCTGAGTAATTCTGTGGTGACCTAATTACAATTTATGTATCCTGGTTTTGCTTAAGAAAATGTTGTGCATTGTTACAATCAAGATATTAAACTTATGCTGCTTCTCTTCTGTCACAAGGGCTTTTATGCTGTCGGAGAGAAAATAGACTGATTTGACGTGACCTATTCATGACAAATCTGTGTTGGCTGTAGCTCAGCTCCTGGTTAACTTCCAGGCAGTTGTGTATAGTGTTACATCTTACATGGTTGGCAGGGCTGGATTAAACTTTGGACTTGATGATTTTAAAGATATTTTCCAACTTAAATGGTCCTATGATTCTATCTTGTGCTTTCACCATTTAACCATTTTCACATATTCTCGGGAGCATGAAGACAAGGGGAAGAAGCAAGATACTTAAACATAGGCTTCTTTTGTCAACTGAGATGTGCTGTGGTATGTAGTCTAGTACCCAACTTTTTTTTCAATATTTTATAGATCCCCTGTAGATTCTGAGTTGAGTCAGCCCAGAACGGTCCCAGGGCATCTCAAAAAAGAATCGGTTGTCTGTGAGTAGGCCAGAGTTCATCTGAAGCTGGCTTAGTCTGTAAGTCCTTAGCTGCACTTACCCCCTTCTTTAGACACAGGTGATACGTATATGTTATATGTGTATAACCAGCATGCATAATTTTGCATTTGTCCTCTTCACTACTTTAAAATCCATCTTTTAACAGTTCTGAAATAGATTCATATCTGGCATTTTAACAGGCTAGTCCATAAAGCCCAGGTGATTTGAATGCATTTTAGTAATATTTATTCATCTCCTTCCCAAATCTTTGTTCACGAAGCCTAGCCATGATGATGATTCATCTACTTTCTTGCTCAAGGTCAGTTCTTACCCTTTTGCCATTGATATTAGTTGTTTTAAGCACCTCGATCCATTAGATTTGTGGTGAAGATGTATGCAGAAAAAGGGAGTATGAACATTAGCTTTGTCTTGCATCCCTCTAGTTTTTCTGCTGTGTTGCATGTGAACTTTTTCTTTCATAATCTTCTTGTTCCTAATGTACTTACAGAATTACTTCTTCTGGAGTCAGATGTGTCTAATTTTGGCCCTTTATATCATGTTCTTCTGTGGTATTCTTGCTGAGTAAGTTGACCTGGTTTCCATTCTCTACATGCTGTGAGATCAACAGTGAGGTCCTAACTAAGACAATGTGGTTTTACTGTACAATCCCTATTATTCCCTTGCAGGAGATCTTGCACTCCATGTGGTCAGCATTGTTTATTCAAAGAACTGTGAAGGTTTTTTAACTCCTTTTTCACTAACACCACGTTCTTGGGTATTCTTCCAACTAACTCTGCATTTATGAAAATATGTCTACTTGAAACACATTTTTTTTAATTTTGTTGTCATTTCTTCTTTCTTTTTATTTTCCCCAAACAAGCTTTAGTCTTTTATATTGCTATCAGTCATATGAATTTTCAGATCTCCATTTTGCCAGTTAAGGTAAAATATTGGTTGTCAACTAAATCTTCCAAGTCCTCCTACATACCATTCGTAGTTCTTGCATTAGTGTTCAACTATCAAAGACTGACATAAATGTACTACTTTCATCACATTAGCCTCTTCTTCAACCCCTCCTTTTATAAATAGACTTGCTTTGGCAGTGGTCCACAGAACAGGATTTATTGTGTTTGATTTGCCCATAGTATTGGGCTGTATATATGAATACATCATTAGATTTTGGAGAAATTACCTAGTCTGTCTTTTAGAGCTTGTTCCTTTCCTCCATGAGGGTCATTTTCCATCTTTGCTTACCTATTGCCGTATCTCTAAATGTTAGGGCATCACCGCATGGGTGAAGATGCCAAAGCCGTTCTGCCCATAGCAGCAACAACCACTTAATTACAGAATCACAGAATATGTTGAGCTGGAAGGGACCTACAAGGATCCTCAAGTCCAGCCCCTGGATCTGCACAGGACCATCCCTAGGAGTCACACCATGTGCCTGAGAGTATCATCCAAATGCTTCTTGAACTCTGTCAGGTGTTGTGATCACCTCCCTGGGGAGCCTGTTCCAGTGCCCAGCCACCCTCTGGGTGAAAAACCTATTTCTAATATCCAACTTAAACCTCCCCTGACACAATTTCAGGCCATTCCCTCTGGTCGTGACACTGGTCACCACAGAGAAGAGATCAGTGCCTGCCCCTCCTTTTCCCCTTGGGAGAAAGTTGTAACTGCAGTGAGGTCTCCCCTCAATCTCCTCATCTCTAGGCTGAACAGACCAAGTGCCCTCAGCCACTCCTCATGTGGCTTCACCATCTTTGTTGCCCTGCTTTGGATGCCCTCTAAGAACTTAATATCTTTCTTATATTCCAGTGCCCAAAACTGCACACAACATTCAAGACGAGGTCACACCAGTGCAGAGCAGAGCAGGACAATCACCCAAAATATGTATGTCTCTGCTGCTAAAAACATCAACAGATCCCTAGGTTCTGTGATGATTCCTTGAGTCTCCTTGTCACTTCTGATCCACTCAGTCTCATTTCTGGCGAGTGAAGGTAGAGGGACATCATAAACAGTGACATTGGTGAATTTTGCAGGCATCACACCTACCAACACCGTCACGAGGTTCATTCTCTTGTCCTCATTCCCTCATTTCAGATGGTTGTTTGTCTCACTGCAAAGTGGATGCTGACTTGCTGGTCAGCTCAGCAGTTCTCTAGACCTCATTGACTACATCAGCTAGATCTCTATTGGCTGTCATAGGGGTTAGAAACCTAGGCCACATCTAGATATTTGCATTAGTTATTTTAATGTTAAGCAGAATGCCAGCCAGGAATACCACAACCCTCCATTACTTTCTAAGTTAGATTTGTATAGAGCTGTAGCATCTAGGCCTATGTGCCTTTGACACTAATGCTACAGAGATCATTAATAGCAAATATTCATTTTTGTCATGAAACAATAGTTGGAAAGTAGGAGTTTAGATATTGTTTGTTATGATTGCCAGCAGTCACCCCTTCTATTTACCCTCTCAAAGAATCCCAGAAGCAATTTAAGCAGTAGCCTGAAGCCACTGATCACAGGTGACAAGTATCCAGTTTTGGTGCTGTATCACCTGGGGATTTGCTTGTGAATTGGTGTTGTGTTTTAAGCCTGGCTGGCAACCAAGCCCTACACAGCTGCTCGTTCTCTTCCCCACAGTGGGATGGGAGAGACAATTGGAAGAGTAAATGTGAGAAAACTCAGAGGCTGATATAAAGACAATTTAATAGGTAAAGCAAAAGCCACAGTAAAGGAAAGTAAACCCAGGAATTTAATCTCCACTTCTCATGGGCAGGCAGGTGTTCAGCCAACCCCAGGAAAGCCAGGCTCTGTCATGCATAGCAGTGACATGGGAAGACAAACATCATCACACCAAGCATCCCCCCTTCTTCCTTCTTCCCCCAGCTTAATATGCTGAGCATAACACCATGTGGTATGGAATATCCCTTTGGTCACTTGGGAGCCAGCTGTTCCGGCTGTGTCCTCTCCCAACTCCTTGTGCATCCCCAGCCTGCTTGTTGGTAGGGTAGAATGAGGAGCAGAAGAGGCTTTGACACTCTGTAAGCCCTGCTCTGCAATAACAAGAACATACCTGTGTTATGTTTTGGTTACAAAACCAAAGCATAGCCCCATACCAGCTATTATGGAGAAAATTATCTGTATCCTAGACAAAGCCAACATAAATGGGCTAAGCTTATTTTTGCATTTCCTGTTTTCCATTCCACATAGTGTTTTGCAAGCCTTGAAAAAGTCTTGGGCAGAAGGTCAGTGTTTCCTAATAAGATAGTTGATAGCTATAAAAAGTTTTTGCTTACAACTGTATTTGGGTGGCTACAGTAATCTGAGTAGTATACCAACTATTTTAAAAAGTAGGAACTTTGAAAGAGAAGTTCCCTCCTGTTACAGCATGAACACCTGGCCTGGTGTTAAGCACTGTGAGATCTGGTTTTTTGTTGACAAGGACACTGTGGCAAGAAGGAGTAATTAATGATCAGACTTCATGATCATGAATAGACAGTGGTGGAAATTTATAGGATCCACAAACATGAATTTGGACATGGTTGGCATAGCAAATATAATGGATGTGTAAGAAAAGCACCAAAATCAGTCAGCAAAGAGTGTGTCCCAAAGTACTCACAGGGTTTACAGTAGTCTGCATTCAGGGAACGTCCAGTCAGTAAAGGGTCATGCACGTAGCGGCATGCATTGAGATTTACAAGTGTTCTAAACCTTGCTATCACTTCTTACTGGATTTGATACCAGTTTTTAATCCTTCATGGATTTTGTGGATCTGGATAGCATCTGGTACACTACAAACGTATCTATTGATGTTCTCTGTGGATTTAAGTTGTGAGTAGGTGTTTCATGCTGAGTAGCTTAAGTAGCAAATATAGAGGCTCTAGTAAGGAGTCTGATCTTCTTTATACTTTCTTTGCTGTTAGTGGAAAAAGAGGAACTTTTCCAGAGTGATGATGCAGAGTACCTAAATTGTGTTTATTTCTGTCTACTTGGACTCAAATAGTTCTTCTTCTTGGAGAGAGTTCTCCTTAATATTAGAGGGTTTTAAGGGAAAATATTGATACTGGTTTTTCCTGTCAGCCATTAACTTTTGCTCCATGATCATCAAGAGCAATATGAGGCCAGCCTGGCATGTTGTTTAGCTAGCTCTCCAAAATGTTTGCTCTCAGAAAGTCAGTCACTAAGGATGTTACATTTGCTCTGTACATGCCTCATGGGTCAGTCTGATGCTGGTGCCCAGTACTGCAGAATCACATTTGCTCCAAGTTCATGTTACAAAATGGCAGTGATGTCTCTCCACACATATAAATAAAATTTAATTTTTCCTGTGTGTGATATAAATGCTGCTAAATTTTTCATTTTTAATATTTTGGAACCTCTAATGCAAAAGCATCAAAATGTATTTTCTCCTATCTTCCCTTTTTGAGAAATTTATGTGAATTATAGGATTGCTCTTTCCCCAGGATAAAGTATAGCATTAGTAACAGTTTCTAGAAAGTATATAAAAAAGGAATGGTACTGAACACTTCATTTGGATAAATCTTCACTTCTGTTGCTGATTCTTTGTTTGTTTGTTGGGGGTTTTTTGTTTGTTTGTTTTTCTGTTTGGTTTTGGTTTTGTTTGGTATTCTTATTGTAAGGCTGAGATCTGGCATTTTTGGACGTGTAAGAAAGATGAGGACAAACTTTTTAAACTGTTGCTATAGGATCAAGGGGTAATGCTTTTAAACAGAAGGAGCGTAAATTTAGATTAGATATAAGGAAGAATGTTTTTTATGAAGAAGGTGGTAAAACACTGGAACAGGTTGCCCATAGAGATGGTAGATTCCCCATCCCTGGAAACCTTGTAGGTCAGTTTGAACAAGGCTCTGAGACACCTGATAGTGAATGTGTCCCTGTGATAGTTGAATGTGTCCCTGCTCATTGTAAGTGATTGGACTAGATGACCTTTAAAAGGTCCTTCCAATTCAAACTATTGTATGATTCTAATCAAATGGCATGATATTCACATATAAGCTTTAGTGTAAGAAATATACTACACAGGAGCTGTCTCCAGTGGATCATTAGAAGTTTTATAAATACATTAGGAGAATTTAAAATCATTTGAGAGAAGTAATAGGTTTGCTAGTTTCTTGTCTTTTAAGATTCTAGCCAAGATCAGGTAATCTACCAGTACACATCTATGCAGTACTTGCCGTATCCTTACTAAACCACCAGTGTGCATCTTCAGGTTGAGCTACAAAATTTATCCATGCCTTATTTTCAGAAGAGAATTCTCAGTGAAAGTTGGAGGAAAATAATTGAAGTAGTTGTTTTAGAAAGGCTATTCAGTTTCTTTTTATAAGAACATTTGACATTTGCTTTGTAATGCAAACAGATGTTGGGGTTTAGCAGATATGTTTTGAGGTTGGGTATTTTTTTGTTTGCTTTCAGAAAAAGAGAAACTTTTAAAGGCTTCTGTGAATTCTTCATAGAAGTATTCATTAGAAAACATAATTCTAGCATTGTGCTTAATCAGAGAAAACAGAAACTTAAAGCTCAATAGAATAAAACATAAACTTTCCAAGAAATGTTTGTTGTTCCAGCTCATTAACACACTGTCTCTGTTGGACAGGAGGTTTTAAATACCATAAAAATTAACAGCGTATTTAAGAACTGCTTTATTGGCATGTTTCTTCAAATTCTAATTTAGAGCTAGTGGTTAATTGTGCCCTTGCTATCATCAGAGCTTAGAGAAGAGAATATGCCCCTGGGCTTCAAAATTTTCAGTTTCCACTTTGACTTTTTGACTTTAGGTGAAAATGCATTCTCCAGCTGAGGTAAGAAAAGAAGGTTTCAACAGAGACTGTTAGCTAATATAGTAGAAGGATGACCTCTTAGTCCTTCCAGGTTTAACAGAGCATAAAAAACATCAGCCTGGTTTTGCATGACTCTGGTACTGAGAAAAGGGATAAAATATCCTTGTTAGTTTTGTTGTTTCTGATAGACCCTTTCAAAACAACTTGATATAAAGTTCCTGGTCTTTTCTAACTTGTTCAAACCATTTTTCCCTGTGTAGAAACCTTTAAATGAATTAAAAAATATCTAAATGGTTGAACTTCTTGTTAGTTTAGTTTTGGTTGTTTTCCTCCTTTGGTAGTGGATCTGCTTTCTGCTTAGTGCTTTTTCCTTCATATAACATTTTTAGAATGTTTGTTTCTCTCACTTTATCTCGTTGGCCATTATGAGTTCCTTTAGCATGTTTGACCTCATCCTTTTCTCTTTGAGCTTTGATTGATTGAATAGTTTCTTCCTGTTCTATTCCCAGCAAATGTTTTCTTTGATCTCAAATTTCTGAGCAAGTTTGGTGAAGTCACGGGGGCTAAACAACTCTTTATTGCCATCATTTTTTTCATTGGTGTCCATATGTGTACCAAGTGTAGATAATGATGATTACTTTCATGCGTCCCTCCATAGTGTTTAAGCCTGAAATGATTCTTTCATGTCATATTAAAATAGATCATTGGAAGCTTCTCCTCTATTTATGTGTTTCTACCTTCTCTATCATTAGATGCTCTTATGTCTAGATTTTGATTGTTCCAGCTACATAAATCTTCCATGAGTTATGTGGCCCCATAAATACTGGTCTCAGGAAAGGTCTTTCTCTGCCAGTTAATCAGAGACAATGACTGTTTTGAAATCAAGCAGTGACTTCTCGTTGAGTTTGGTTTTTTCCATTTCTTAACCTAAGCATCTTTAAAATTCTCTTTTCAATCTTAGTTCCCCAGTACTTGTAAGCTGCTGCCACCAGTACCTCTAAGTGGTCAGTGCATCTGTTTTCTGATATGGTTCACAAATGAACTGTTGTTCCATTGTTAGTTGACCTATAGTATTTTTCCTTCTTAGGTAACCCACTTTAATCTTTTTATTTGTCCCTTTTGCTGTTCTTCAGAGAGCTTTTTTTCCCCCTCCTTTTTTAATTTCACAGGTACTTCCTACTTGGCATTTTTTCCTAGTCCACAAGAATTAATGAACCTTAACCATAATCGTGTTAACATTTGCCTTCTGTTCTAAAGTTCTAGCCTGTGCTTTTCTCTCAGGTGAGCTAGTTCACAGTTAAATTTGTTTGAGCCTCTTTCTAGCATTTAGCTTGGGGTTCACAGGGTTTTTTTCAACTTCTATAAGAAATTTGCACCCAGAAACTTGGCACTTTTCTTCCGAAGTATATTAGCCAACAAAAATGAAAGGTGGAGTAATTCTTCCTGCAAAGCTTGCTTTTCTCATGTCCTTACAACAACAGGGTCACAATGAAGCTAATACTGTTCTTGTATTCACATGGTGATATAACTTGGCAGTCTTCACAATGCTCTTGACTTACAGTCTGGTGAAATAGCTCAATAAAACTTGGCTACAGTTTCATGTTATGTTTAGTGCAGTCTGATAGTGGATTGCTGCTGAGAAGCGGCATTCCCTTTCCACCTTTTGTGGTAAATTCCAACTTTCCATGAGATCTAATGGTCATATGACTTTAGGATAAGTTGGATCATCTTGCTTATTTAACAGAAAATTACTGTCTACTGTTTATTACTTTTTTTATGACATTTATTGTTCTGCCTGGTGATACGGCTACACTGTTTGCCATCAGCTGAGCCATGGAGTTTCAGAAGGTCCAGGCCTGCAGTTAAATGTGATTAAACATGATAATAAAAGAATTTCCTGTCTGTGTGACTCTTTTCTGCAAGACACTGACAGGCTTAGAGACAAAGTCTTGAATTTACTAAAGGTTGAG
Organism: Scytalopus superciliaris; assembly: GCA_013400415.1. NCBI lineage: Eukaryota > Metazoa > Chordata > Aves > Passeriformes > Rhinocryptidae > Scytalopus > Scytalopus superciliaris. The sequence continues at coordinate 254,357 of VXBX01006700.1, read as the reverse complement.
TAGAACATGTGTTGACACGTGGGTGTTTCATCTCCTTTTGTATTGAATCTGAAGGTAGCTTGAACATCTTTCTTTGAGGAACAAAGAATTGTTTATTTACTAATTTGTGATTCTTCTCTTTGTATCTTCTCATTTGACCTTTTTAGGAAATTGTGCAAGTGCTGATTTTGACCATATTCTGGTTGGTTTGTTCAGGTGCAAGAGGCACGAGAATGTAAAAATCTCACTTTGGCACGAGAATGTAAAAATCTCACTTTAATATATTACTTCTGAAATTTAAATACTTCTGGCAAAGTTGATTTGTGCACAAAGAAGATAATGTGTCATACCTGTATGATTTATACAATACATACATGTTCCTTCTGGCCTTTCTCACCTCACTGGTTTTATTTCCTTGCTGCTTCTGCTCCATGTTTCCCTGTTTGTTTCCAGTTTTTTTTTAGTATCAGAATTAGTCATAGCCTACCTGTAATTAATATGTATGTGTTCCACAACACACATCATGAGAAGTGTAGAAATATTATACATCCACCTCACTTATATGAAAATCCTGTGACATGTTGGCAAAACAATGCCATATAGCAGGGAATCACTGGCAGCGCTACTGTAGGTTCATATCCTGCTGAGGGAGCCTAGTACCTGCATACTGTTCTCTTGCTGTAATCAAATGTCTTTAGCACTGCCTGCTTTTCAGAGTTCATGCTTATCACTCTTCATCTCTTTACTACTTCCCAGCTTTCTGGTTCATTCCTTTGGATAATTGCGGGACAGAATGTCAACTAGGCAATAAGTAAATTAGCGAAAACGGTTTTCAAAGTAGGGCCTGTGTTATGAGTGAAATACGGAGGTCAGCAAGGGAGCTACAGCGAAGTGTCATTTAATGTTTCTGACGTGTCTGCATCTTTCTGGCTGCTGTTTGAAACAAGCTCTGAGGATCAGGGGATATTACTTAGCTAAAACATCTGTTAGTATGCTGGAAAATGTGCTATGTTTTACTGCTAGATTACAAGTAGTGTTGTTAAACATTTATCTCTCAGTTTCCTTGAGGATGTGAATAGTGAGAGTGTTTGCTCTAGCAACAGTACCTCTTCTGCCATTTCCTCTCTTTCTCTTTTTTATTTGCTATTTTGTTTGTATAGTTTATTTATTATGCTAGAAGTGGTACGCACTGCTAATATGTTTTACATAATTACTTTTTTTCAATTATTAGAATTTCTTCAGTAACCACACATATCCACACAAACCTGAAAATAATGCATTAATTCTTATGGTAAAAGAAAGCTCAGTACTTGGATTGCTTTTAAAAGTTATTGTAGAAAATACTGTGATTAAGAATTTTAATGTCTTATCATTGAATGTTTGACAGATATAGAAAATAATTATCATCTTCTTCCACAGTTTTCACTTTTGATGCCTATAAAATTATGTGTATATGTCTTCAGGTTCAGTGCTGAGTTTACATCAGTTCTTTTGTTAAGGATACCTGTCATCCACTCTTTGGCCAGTACTGCTTATTAGTAAGGATGAGTGTTAGGTTTATTTAGAAACAACTAAGTTAATCTTCATTGCATTTAATTAATTTGTGTTGTAACATATTACAGGCAGATGCACAAGTACAATAATGATCTTGATTTTTGATTGTGTACGATGCCTCTAGACATAGGCTCAAGACAGAGGTCTGTGATTAAAACACATCAATCACTTGTAACCTGAGTTATCACCAGTAACACTTATGACTGAAGAGAGCACATTGATGCTGGATTAGTTCACTTCCATTTACAGTGAAGACTATAATGAAAATGATGTTTTAGTAATAGTCATTTTCTTTGTTATTCCCACTTCTTATCCCTCCCCATTTCCTCTAATTGAAACCATGTTTTGATGTAATCTTAGCTGACACTATTTCTGACACTATCTTCTGCTACCATCGGCTTATTTTCTAGATGGGGAGTGATGGAGTTTTGCGCCTCAGCAGTTCCGCTCTAAATAATGAATTCTTTGCATATGCAGCACAAGGGTGGAAACAGCGATTGGCAGAAGGTAACTCCCTGCTTTTTCTCAGGTTTTCCCGAGGTTAATTGCTTTTATGAAAAATGTCTCTTTTTCTACATTTGAGAAATACTTTTAGAATGGAAAGTGTAATACACCAGTAATTCAGCAAAAGAAAAAAATGCTGATTCAATTTTGAATTTAGACTACATTTTTACAGCTTGCTGTGGCAGCTTATTTTGACAGTTTAAAAAATCCCCAAGCATTTTCATCACTGTCAGCCTTGGAAACATAACTGCATGCAACTAAATCCCTCCAATATACTTTTGAAATACTGATATTACATGGTAAATTACATCTTTCTATGTCACACTTACTTTTGGTTTTCATTATTTTCGTTTGGCATTGTTGGATGACTGTAACAGAAATCACTGTATATCATCTTTGTATCTGTAGTTTATAATGACCCTTATTAAGCTAATCCTTGACAACTTTTATTCAGTATGTTAGTATTTTTTTTTTAGGAGAATTTACACCAGAAATGCAGTTGCGCATCAGACAAGAGATTGAAAAGGAAAAGAAAACAGAACCTTGGAAAGAAAAATTCTTTGAAAGGTTTTATGGTGAAAAGTAAGTATTGAAGCAAATAAAAAGACTTTTTTATTTTTTTTTAGGAGAAAATGAAAACATAATTCTATGCTTCACATAACACGGTCATATGCAGTAAAAGTTAATAAAGCAGTTATCAAGGGCAGTCATTCCTCAATATAAGAAGTTGTGGGTAGAATTATAGCCATGTGTCTGCATTTGCATTACAATTGCATTTTTAAAGAGTCATACTCATCCATAAAAATTTATTCCAAAGAGAGCTTAAGACACAAGACTGAAGCATGTGAGTATTTTTTAATTATCTTTTAAAATATAGCAATAGGGCTATTCATCTATCCTGCAAAATATAAATACAGCTTCTACAGGCAAAAGGACCAGTAGCACTGTTTCTGTAACATGATTTTAATTATATTTTTCTAAGCTAGTTGCAAAGTTTCTAAAATCAAATAGTGGTTTTTATTTTTTGACTGAGATGGCCCATTGTCTAGAGAGGAATATATGACATAGAAGAAATACTGGCTAGAGAAAATTTAAGTGATAGTGACTAATTTAATTTTAGAAGTGAGATGCAAAGAATACATAAATACCTTTAACTGACTAAAATTAATTAAAGTATCACTCCAGATGCACAACTGGGGTGAGTCAGCACAATTTCACTGATGAAGATACAGAGATGGCATTTTGCAGCAGCTGAAGATTCAGTTCTTGTATTTGGGTTTTTCTTAAAAATTAAATTTAAGAAGATTGACCTCTTCTTAAAATTCAAGAACTTTCCTTTTAATAATTGTTTAAAAAACTTAATTCATCAATACTTAGAATTACATCTCTCTTTTAAAAGATATGAAGAATTATTATAAAGTATAAACAACTTATTTAAAAGTTAATGATTTTTTTAATTTATTTTCAAGTATGTTTTAATTATATCACAAAACCACAGAATGGATAAGGTTGGGAGGGACCACAGTGGATCATCTGGTCCAACCTTCCTACTCAAGCAGGGTCATCCCAGAGCACATTGCACAGGATTGGGTCCAGACAGCTCTTGCATATCTCCAGTGAGGGAGACTCCACAGCCTCTCTGGCCAGTCTCTCGCAGGGTCACTCACACAGTAAAGTTCTTCCTCATGTTCAGGTGGAACTTCCTGTGCCTCAGTTTCTGCCCATTGCCTCTTGCCCTACTGCCTGGCACCACGGAGAAGAGCCTGGCTCCATCCTTTTGATACCCTCCCTTCAGATACTTACAGACATTGATGAGGTCCACACTGAACAAGCCCAGCTGTCTCAGCCTTTCCTCACAAGACAGATGCTCCAGTCCCTTAATCACCTTTGTTGCCCTTCAGTGGAACTGCTCCAGGAGCTTCATGTCTCTGTTGTACTGAGAACTGGACACAGCACTCCAGATGTGGCCTCCCTAGAGCTGAGTAGGGGAGCAGGATCACCTCCTTCAACCTGCTGGCAATGCTCTCCCCAGTGCAGTCTAGGATACCACTGGCCTCCTTGGCCACAAGGGCACACTGCTGAATCATGCTTTGTTGCCTTCCAGGACCTCCAGGTCCCTCTCCACAGAGCTGCTTTCCAGCAGGTCGGTCCCCAGGCTGTACACTTGGCCTGTACAGATGTATGGTGTTGTTCCTTCCCAGGTGCAGGACCCTGCATTTTCCTTTGTTGATTTTCAGAGGGTTCTTCTCTGCCCATCTCTCCAACCTGTCAAGACTGCAGGGACTCCTGAGTATCTGCCACTCCTCCCAGCTTTGTGTCATCAGTGAACTTGCTGAGGTGGTATCTGTCCCTGCATTCAAGTCATCGGTGAATAAGTTAAACAACATTGGGCCTAGTATTGAACCTTGGAACTACTGAAACTAGTGACAGGCCTCCAAATACACCCTGTGCCACAAATGATTAATTTAAAGATTAAGCTATTAACTAAAATCTTACTGCAGTAACAATGCTACTTTTCACAGCCCACTGCCTTGCACCAGTGGGAAAGGTAGTGAAAACAAATGGACAGATCCATTTTAATGTTTTATTTTGCACATCTTGTTGGGTGCTTTCTCTCAGTGTGAATACCATTTCTACACCACTTTATATTTACATATAATGGAAATTCTAGAGTGGCAGGCTTTCTTATTGTAAAGTGCTTAATTTCTTACTAAACAGCTTTGAGATCTCAGTTTAGTCCAAGTATTGGTCCCTTTAGTATCAAAAATTCTTAAGCAGGTTTTCAGATAAGGAATATAGCAGGTTTTCATTCTGCATGTCAAAAGAAGAGTTGGTTACCAATGTTTCATGGAAGAAAGGGCTGTGTAGGGTATTGACATTAGGGCCTTCCACCAGCAGCACAGGAGCACCTCAGTCTAGCTGAAGCCTGTTCCTCAGTCACAAATGACTATCACATGCACAGAGAAAGATTCAGAGCCAGCAGTCCTGCTGTGCTTCCTGAATGCTGGGCACTATAATGGTTGGCAGATAATTACTCAGTCTGTGGTCATACATGTCCTTTGGGTTGATAGGCTTCTGACATCAACATTGTTATGCAAAATGTCATATTGCATGTAATCTACATTTTGACTGAATGTATTGAATCGGGTTCCCCTGCCCTTTCCCCGACTTGCATTGTTTCACTTGGATTCTTCTGCCTGGCTGTTATGTAGGCACATCTACTTTGCTGATTTAAGTACTCTTTCTCATTGTTTACTGACCCAGTGGTAGCTTTTGCTGTAGTTTCCACCTTGTGGAAGTTCATGGTGCGGTCCTGTGCAGGGCCAGGTGTTAGACTCAGTGATCCTTGTGGGTCCCTTCCAACTCAGGATACCCTGATTCTATGATTCCCTCACCTTTTTTACTTTGTTTTGTAAATGGGCTTTCAGTATGATTGGGCTTTGTCCCTTGTCAACTATGTTAATTGAACTGAACTAGCAGAATTTGTACACTTCCTTAGCTGTTTCTCACATGCACTGTCTGCAAAATGAATGTCTCTCGCAGGCTAACTTGCTCAGTTTGCAATCACTGTAGTATTTATACTCTGACCTTAGCTAATTTGGTCTTCTAATACTCCATAAGCAAATTCAGTTTTCACCTAATGCTTAGAGAAGAGCCATTAATAGATGTGGAATACTTGTAAACATTTTTTTACACTCCATAGTTCATGGTATTCAAAGACTTTAGAGTGCTTGTTCCCTGTTTGCATTGCTTCTTATGGGTGCTCTTATCTGTACCCAGACATTCATGGGACTGTCACTTGTAGTTCACTTCCATCCGTTTTTGTTCTCTTTCTATTTCCTTATGTTTTTTCATTTTTCCTCTCTCTGACTTCCTTCAAAATACAAAAATTTTATTCTGCAGTCATTTAGCTATGATCAGGTAATGCGTGTTGCCAGAAATTCATACTCTTCTTGCTTGTTGCTCCAGGATTACAAGGGTTATATTCTGCTGTCTCAATAGAATATTTCTTTTCCCAGTTTTGAGAGAGCTACGTGTCAGGATAGTACTACTAGCCCACTAAATCAAAGCTTTAATTTGGGGTAGACATCCTTTAAATTTTATTGCTGATTTAATCATTCTCTTTTTTGGTGTTGGGGGTTTTTTTGTGGTTTTTGGTTGGTTGGTTTTGGGGGGTTTTTTTGTGGTTTTTGGTTGGTTGGTTTTGGGGGTTTTTTGCTCTTGAGTTTGGGTTTTGATGGTGTTGTGATTTTTTGCCTTTTTTTGGTTGGTTGGGGTTTATCTCCTTTTTTCTCCAGTACTACTTATCACAGCACTAGAATATCAGCATCCATATATCCTGGAATAGGTGTTTGGGGTTTTTTTTATTGGATGAATGAGTACTTCATCAGTCCTGTCCTTAGCACTTTCACTGAAGGCCACTTATGGCTGTCCTCACATTTTTGTGCTGTTTTGCAAACTTTGGGTGTATTTTTATCTAAGAAAGAAGACAGATCAGCTGTTTATCTTGCAATCAGAGATTACCTTAAACATGCTGAACTTGAGCCTTCTTCTTCAGAAAACCTTTTTCTTCACTGCAATGTCTTCTTCAACATATTAGTATTTTCAATACTAAAAAAGATATTAGGATTCAGTACATGTTCTGCTGCCCTTAATCCTGCTTTATCTTATTTTCCTTGCAGTTCTTTATCTTCCATATGTTACTAGAATGTGAGTATTTTTGTAGTGCCCGTGTGACAGCTGCATTCACCTTTATCCTGTCCTTCATCCCTTTGTTGATTTTCAATCCATAAAGATCACTATCAGGCAATATCTTTTCATGATGTAAGCCAGCTAGAGAAAATACACTACTTATTCAGTTTTCAATAATGCACTGGATTCATTTTCCCTTCTCATTTTTCTGAGATAACTTTTGTTCCTTAACACAAGGAATTTTATAGGAAGTTACTCACCTAAACCTAGGTAAACTTAACTTCACTCACCTAAACTTAGACTATATGGGGAACTATAGTCTGTATAGAAGACACATCTTCCAAAATACAGTCAGTGTGGGAAGTGTGAATTTGCTGCTCCGAGTTGCTCTCTAGAGGATCATTCCTCAGCATATTGATGGCATAGGGAGACTGTTCATATTAAATGACTAGTAATAGGCAACACTAATAATCTTTCTGAGAGTTTTTTTCTGGATGCCAATTCCAGGCTGAGTTTGTTTGGGTTTTATTGTGTTTGCAGCTGTCAATGTAATAAATCTGTTCCGTATTTTTAAAATGCATAACTGCAGATTTTGGTGTTTCACCTCTTTATTCTGTACTTTCATATGCACAGGCCTTTGTGATCTCTGTATTCTCTAGCTGCACATTAACAAGCCATCTTGCTTCTGTAATTTCTGAAAATCTTTTATGCTTGCTTGTTTCCATTTTATTCTTTACTTTTTGATTAAAATGATAACAGGGATCTGTTTATTAGATTAGAAGATCCTCAAGACCATGAAATTTCTTTTAAGGCCTCCAACCAAGCTTTTGTGTATTATCTATTACTATGGAATTGTTGAGGCATAAAGTCTGCTTGGAAAATTGTACTAAAGATGCTGAATGCCTGTACTCCCACTGGCCTTAGAAGGAAATGAGAATGCCAGAGCATATACATTTTTTTAAATAACCATTTTTTTTTCAGCTCTTGGATTTAGTTTTGGTTTGGGTTTTTGTGGGGTTTTTGGTTTTTTTTTTTGTTTGTTTTTTTAAATTCTGCCAAAGTAATAAAACTTTTTAAACTAGTATTTTCAGGACTAAAGGTAAGAAAATCTTAACGAGTATGCTGGGAATGGTTCCTTTGCACTTCATCCCTGAGAATAAATGCAAAGATTATAAATATGTGTCTTTTTAGCTCCTTGAGAATGTTAAATTTCTGTCATACTGCTGATTGTGTTGACTCTAAAAGCAGGTGTAGGAGGGAAAATGGGATTTCCTTTAGAACTGTTGCTGCTAGAAGAAGATACAGTTGTGCATTTACTCTGCAGTGTATGCTTGTATTAGTGTTACATTGTTGTGCTGGTATAGAAAAATATTAAAAAAAATCCACAAACCTAAACAAAAAACAAACAACAAACACGGGAGTTTAAACAGGGTATGAATAGTAGTGAATATGTGTAGCTTGCTCTTTTGTTTCATTCAAGTGCTAAATAATTAATAATAGATTGCTAATTTTAAAAACATTTGGGTTTTTTAACACTTGTAAGAAAATCTGAGTAGTTGGTTTCCAAAATATATAAAACTGTATATAAATCAGTGAGCCACCACTTAAGCAAACCACTGTTTTAAAATAAAAAATATGCCTTTTTTGTAAATTAAATACATGGGTGGGAAAAGTGATCCGATTTCCTTATCCTGTCTGTGCTGAAAATGCCTTTTTAATTTGTGTGTTTTTATTTAGATTGGGAATGTCACGAGGTGAATCAGTGAAACTCACTGCAGTGCAAAACAATTACGAAGATGAAAACAGTTCTTCATGTGGATCTTCTGGCACACCTGGTCCTTCTAAGCAAGCGACCTTTGAGGATCAAGAAGAGAAAGGTGCTAAAATTCCACCTTTACCAGAGAGAGATCATAGTCCATCTGTTTGTAGTATGGAACAGGTTCCTGTCAAAGATCTAACAGCAGACTCCGAGGATATACTGATACCTGAAGACTCAATCATTCAGGAGGAAATTGCTGAAGAGGTTGAGACAAGTATTTGTGAATGCCAAGAGGAGAACCATAAACCAGAACATGAGTTTTCTGAGGAGTCTGTAAGTCCAACTGGCACAAATGAGGAACCAGAGGCAGTAAAGCTTGCAGACAACACTGAGTCCTGTGTCATGATGAATGATGTAACTGATACTGTATCTCACATTGAAATTAAAGTGGAGTTGAAGTCAGAATGCCCTCAGGAGGAGATGTCAGTTGTGATAGATCAGCTGGAGGATTGCATATCACCAGCACGATCAGCTTCATCCACAAACTCTGTCAGCAATACAGCAGAGAAGGATTCTGAGTCTGCAAAAGAGCTAATTGTGCCAGAAATGCAAAATGCTGCTCTGGAAGGCTCCTTGTTCACTGGTGGAGGCATTGCAGTGGATATGGAGCTTCATAGCGACCCTGAAGAGCAGCTGTCTGAGAATGCTTGTATTTCTGAAACTTCCTTTTCCTCTGGGAGTCCAGAAGTTTGTATTGCCTCTCCTGGAGGAGACACTCAGTCGACTTCAGAGGAGCCCTGTACTCCAGCATCTCTTGAAACAGCTTGCTCATCAGAAATGTCCAGTACTGAAAACATTGAAGGTGATATTCAGCAAAAGGCCAGTGATGAAAACTTGCACACACCTTTAATGTCAGAAATCTCGCCAATGTCCACCTCACCTGTAACTTCAGAAGCATCTCTGATGTCAAATTTACCTTTAACATCAGAGGCATCGCCAGCTTCTAACTTGCCTTTAACATCAGAAACATCTCCAATGTCTGATTTGCCTTTAACATCAGAAACATCTTCAGTATCTTCTGTTCTTTTAACTTCTGAAACATTTGTGACAAATAGTTTGCCTCTTCCATCAGAGATATCTCCAGTTTCTAGTTCTCCAAGCAATGAAAGACTTACTCTTCAACAAAGGAAATCACCATGTTTGTTGGAAGACTCCCTTCCCACTTTGAAAGAAGAAAGCTCTGCCATTCCCAAGGTGGTTCAAGAAGAGAAACTTGTTCAGCCAAAGCAACATCAGAGTGCCCCTGAAAATATGAAAGTTGGTCCATTAGCAATTATACCTGATACTTCAGTATTGGAAGAGCCCCAAAGCAAAAACCTCAGTCATCAGCCATGTAAGTCACATTCTGAAATTGAGAAATCCCACATTGCATCCATTCCAGAACACACTCCTCCAGAGGTGATCAAAAATAAAAATCACAGTGTTCAGCAAAAAGGTGACAAGAAAGGTACGCTCTTGCCTTCAGAGGTATCTGTCTTATCCGAAGGGTCAGTTGGCAAAAATATCGAATTGCTTCCATCAAAGCCACATGATAAACTATATACCTCTTCTCTAGAGAAAACTGCATTCTCTGAAGTTTGCAGAAGTAAATCTCACAAGCTAGCAGGCAGCACCCAAAGTCGTCTAGAGAGTTCACATTCTTCCAAGTCATTAGAACCCACAAAATCACCAGAAGCAAGGAACGAAAGCAGAGACCCAGAGATCCCAAAGAGGAAAACAGCAGAACAGCACAGTTTTGGAATCTGCAAGGAGAAGAGAGCTCGAATAGATGATGATCAGCCTAACCGTGGTGCTTCATCAACAAGTCCATCTGATAAAGAACAGCCACCCAGAGAGGAACCCCGAGTTCCACCCCTTAAGGTAAAGTAATGAAGAAACAGGGTCCTTGAAAAATAAAGATTTATTATCTCCCTCCTAACTGCATGCAGACACAGTGAATGGTGTATTTTTTGAGGAGTTATAAGGGCTGTTACTACTTATGGTTTTGCTTTAGTGTTACATTTCTACCATACCAAATTACTTCTGATATAAACATACTTATAGTTGTTCAGTCGGGGTCTTTGTTCCAAAATTGATTTTGGGGGCAGGGAAGTTTTTCAGGATCTTAAGGTAATTCAAGAGCTTCCCTATCATTCACATGGCACTCCATGTTTTTCTAATTGTCCAACTGTATTATCTATGGATGTCTTCTCCAGCAAGCATGAATAATAACTGTTATTGTAACCAGTACTTGTGAAAGCAATCAGTGCCTTAATCTAGCATGAGAACCTAGACTCACAGTAGCTGAAGATCCCCTTACAAGCCCAGGGACTGGGATAGGCTGAAATATAAGATTTCCCTGTAGATTAACTGGAAACAGAGACATAACTATCAGGGAAGTGTCTGATTGATATACATGTAGATATCTCTGTTAATGGCAAAGCAAAAGGCGAAAACCCCTCCCCACCAACTAAACAAACGCAGTTACATGTATCATTCTACTACAATTCCAGTTGAAAGGGCTTTTTTCCTAACAGACAGTTCTATAGATTTAGTTATATTTAGGCTCAGTGTTTTGTTCCTCTTCATTTTCTACATGATGGTATCAGCCAAGTTTAAGATCCAGTTTGCTGAACTTAAGCCATTGACTTTGTAATACTAGTTCCTGATTATTCAGAAGTGCCCTTTTCTGCATTTATTTTTAACTGCTGCAGTCACTGAACATTGTTAATATGGCCAGGAGGGCAAATAGGCTAACTCCTTTAATCACTCGTGCAGAAGCGTATTTCAACTAATTTATTTTTATGAGCAGTGATGCAATTGGAAGTTAGTCCCACTCTGAGTTTAGTGATATTCTTTCATATTTGGAAGATACTTACCTAGTCTAATAAATTCTAATAGCTCTCTAAACACAAAGAAAAATAGATCACTAGAGAAAAAAAAAAGGTCGTGGCTAGAATAATAACAATAATAAAAATAATCAAGCACTTAGAACTCTAGCACTTTTGGTAATGGAAAGTGGAAACTGAAAAGAGTTGCTGCTGAAATAGAAAGCAAAATATTTGGAAGAATTTTGGACAATGAATTCTAATATATTTTTTTGTGTAACAAATATTTGTCTCTTGTGTCATCTCACCAACAAACCCCCCCTCTCTTATGTCATTAAAAGAAGAAAAAGAACCTCAGTTCTTTGAAGTCATTCTGCTATATGGCTGTCACTTCCTATCGTATCTCATGACTACTTTTTCTACAAATACTACCTAGTTTTCTTCTCATTTCCTTCCAGAGGGTAAGTCCCAATTGCTGCAGACAGCCAGTAAACATATGCCCATTTTAAGAAAATGGAAATTTTTTTTGCTATCCTTGTATTCTGAGAGAGTGGATGAGTTGTGAAGTGGTTCCAAGACTCTTAATTTCTAATCCTGAAAACAGATATGACCAATTGGAAGCATCCTAGTAATTCCAGTGATTTTGCAGGTTGTTATTGTGATTAAACTGCTAGGTATTTAAAATTTTCATATTTGGTTTTAATATTTATGAGTTTGAGGATTTCATTTTTGAAGTGGAGTAGTGTAGGAGTTATCCCACAAATGTACTAAAGCAAGTCCTTTAAAGTTGCGAGTGAGGAAGGGAAAGATGCATCCTTTAGTGACTCGCTTCTTTTATACCACTACTCAAAAGTCCTCTGGGATGGAACTTTGAAAACAGGCTCAGTGGAGACACCACTACATCCTCTGTGAAGGCAAGATTTCTTGTCTGGTGTATGTAAGCAAAACACAGCCTATTCCTAGTGTCTTAATAATCAGAAACCAAGGAGAAAAGCACTACATGATCATTATTTTTTCACACATTTGCAGGAAGTGCTTAGTTGTAGGCTCTTTTCCACTACCACTACAAGAGGCTCGTTGATCTTCTCAGTCAGATGCACTGCCTATAAAACAAGTCTGACAAATTGTATCAGATAAGCATCATGTTGTCATCCCATTCAGTCTTTCTTCCTGTCAGAAGGATCAATATGAGAAGGCTAATACAGGTGTCAGTTACTCATGCTGGAGGATGATAAAGTATTGAAGTGTAAATATCATTAATTTTTAGCATTTTTCTGTTGAGCTGCACTGAAAAGTAGTTCTCTTTATTAAATTTCTCTGACTCTTTAAAAGACAGCCGATTATTTTAGTGAATCGATGATCTCATTAAAATTACTGGGTTTTTTTTTTTCTTCCTTTAGATTCAGCTTTCAAAAATTGGACCACCTTTTATCATCAAGAGCCAACCTGTTTCTAAACCAGAACCTCGAGTTTCCCCAAGTACATCAGTCAGCAGTGGGAGAAATACTGGGGCTAGAACTCTGGCAGATATCAAAGCAAGAGCTCAGCAAGCAAGAGCCCAAAGAGAAGCTGCAGCTGCAGCAGCCGTGGCAGCAGCTGCAAGCATAGTCTCTGGAGCAATGGGGACCCCATGCGAAGGTGGAAAGACAAGAACACTGGCACACATCAAGGAGCAAACAAAGGCCAAGCTATTTGCAAAGCACCAAGCCAGAGCTCATTTACTCCAGAATAATAAAGAATCAAAGTCACAATTCAGCTCAAAGGAAAGTACCTCATCTCTGGAGATACCGATGTCTACTGACACAAAAATTGAAGGTTCTACAGGTGTCATTATAGTTAATCCTAACTGCAGGTCCCCTAGCAACAAGTCTGCTCATCACCGTGAGAACACCACTTTATTGCAGCAGTCCCTCAATACAGCTCCATTACCAGAAACTGCTACTGAGATACCTGTGCACAGTTCTGATGAAAATATACCTGTGCCACAATTGTGTGAGAAAATTATTTCATCTACCTCTACTGAAAATAACAGTGTGCCAGTGCTTTATAATAAAAGTTCGGTCTCTGTGTGTGTTTGCAGCACTGCTATGTCTGGAGCAATTAAAGAACTTTCTTTTGCAAGTTCTGTTGATAAATCCTCTGTGTTAATGTCTGTTGACAGCGCAAATACAGCAGTTTCAGCTTGTAATATAAATATGCTGAAAACCATCCAAGGGGCTGATACTCCATGCATAACCGTTGGACCAAAATGTGTTGATAACAGTAATGTACCAGTCTCCATAGACAACACAGTCTTACCAAATGCCATCGATGACAAAAAGTTGCCACTACCAAGTAGCAATGTGAATAATGCAGTCTCCAGTCATTATGCCACTGTGCCAGCTTCATCTATTGGAAATAATTTGCCAAACCATCTCTCTGGTAGTTCTGTACTGATTCCCCCAGTGGGGGTTACCAGCAGGTTTCCTTCTGATAAGATAGCCATAACTGGGTGTAACGAGCAGAGCACTGCCTCCATTCACACCACCGTCAGGTCAGCTTTAAGTTGCAGTGAGGCCCTTGCAGCAGCAGATTCTGTTGCAAGGCCACCCCTTTCAATGTTTACTGGTAACATGGTGACAATAAGCTCTTACGATAACACTACTAAACTAAATGCCGATCTCTTAGAAAAAAGCTCTGGAGCACGAAACCGGATGGATCTGTCTGGTAAATCTCAGCCAGTGAGCTTTACACAAACTGCCATGAATAGGTCTATACCTTGCAAAGTCATTGTTGACCACACAACAAATCAGAATTCCAGTCTGTCGCTTTCTTCTTCTATTGAAAACACAGAAAACAGCATTGACCTGCAGAGTAGACCTGTAAGGACAGAAGCTGCCTTACAAAGTATAGCCTGTCCTCAGGTTTCTGTCATAAGCAGGCCTGAAGTAGTCCCTAACGAAAACCTTGAGCACAGTTCCAGCTTTATTGCCATTTCAACAAAGCAAGACAGCAAGAACTTGCACGCAGGTTGTTCAAGTCTTCGAGAAGTGCCTCTTGCTCCTCAAGATAAATTAATTGATCTGGTTACTCCCAGTCAAGGTTTTCCTGAGCAATTAAGAGGTCCTTCATCACTGAAGAATGAAGCAAATGCTGCCTGTGCCAATCAGTATAATGCTAACAACAGAATTTGTTGGCATGATGAAGAGGCAATGAATACAGACCAGCCAGTGGTCAGCCATCTTTCCTCTGGTAAGCATAAGGAGTACACAGAGCAAAACTGCTTGAAAAATGTCAAAACCGAACCTTCCAGTTACACACAAATGTCAGAACTGCAATCCAGGAATCTTTTGACGAGCATGGCTGTTCCTCTTAAGTCAGAAACTAATGAGTCTGACAAGTGCTTCAGGATGGACACCGAGGATTTTACAGGACCTGAAATGCCTGCCCAGACTGCAGAAATAAACACGAATGTGCAGCCACCGCAGACCTCCAAGACATCCATCGCAGATTCCATGGAAGACTCCCTGTCCCTCACAACAGAAACCCTGAAGAGAGTTACGAGTGCCGGGGGCTCTAGCTGTCGCTTGTCGTCAGTGGAGGCCAACAATCCTTTAGTGACACAGTTACTGCAAGGCAATCTGCCTTTAGAGAAAGTGCTGCCGCAGCCCAGATCAGGAGCCAAACTAGAAATTAACAGGCTTCCCTTGCCTTTGCAAACTACCTCAGTATGTAAAACAGCAGTGTCCGAGAGAAATATTGTTGAACATGCTTCCAACTCTCCTAATCCAGATGGTAAAGGATTTCCAGCAGGCAGCATAGCCCCGCTACAAATCAGAAAGCGTGAAAACCATCCGAAAAAGAGGATGGCTAGGACTATAGGGGAACATGCTCAAATTAAATGTGAGCCTGGGAAGGTGTCAATGGACACAGATGTTAAAGTGGCTCCGTGTGTAATTAGTTCCAGCATGAATCAGCTAGGGCACGGACAGCCATTTAAGCAGGAGTGGCTGAACAAACACGCTATTCAGAGCCGAATTGCTCACAGCCCAGAGATCAAGCAGCAGAAGAGGCCGTTGCCTTCATGCAGTTTCCAGCAGAGCTTATTTCACATTGATAAAAATGGCAGCTTTCACGCAGAAGCTAGTACCTCACATAGACAGCATTTTTACCAAATGTCCATGGCTGCAAGAGGCCCCATTCCTACGGCAGCTTTGTTGCAAACTACTTCAAAAGGCCCACCTGGCTGCAACACATTTGCTTTTAGCAGACAGCTGGAACAGAAGGGCTTGGGAGACGTGAATATTTCTACAGCAGCTCACCAGCTGAGGCTAGGAAGTGTGTTTTCCCCTAATATTCAGATTAAGGAAGGTGATGACATTGCCAGTGCCTCTCAGACTCTCCAGAGTAAAACATTAGTGCATCCCCCTGCTCCCCCTCCACCCCTGCCACCTCCTCCCCCTCCTCACCCAAATGCAGAAGTCCCCTCTGATCAAAAACAACCGACAGTTACTATGGAAACCACTAAAAGACTTAGTTGGCCTCAGCCAGCAAGCATCTGTAGCAATATAAAATCTGAACCTATTTCTTTTGAGGAAGGTTTAAGCAGCAGCTGCGAACTGGGCATGAAACAAGCTTCCTATGATCAGAACGAAGTGAAAGAACAGTTAAAAGCATTTGCATTAAAAAATGCAGATTTCTCTTCCTATTTACTTTCTGAGCCACAGAAGCCTTTTACTCAACTTGCTGCTCAGAAAATACAGACGCAGCACCCACAGCAGCAGCAGCAGCTCTGTGGAAATTACCCAACAATACACTTCGGTAGCACAAGCTTCAAAAGGGCAGCATCTGCAATTGAGAAATCGATTGGGATTTTAGGAAGTGGCTCAAACACTGCCACAGGCCTGTCTAACCAGAATGCGCAGATCCCGGTTCAAAAATTTGCTGACAGCAGCAATGCCGATGAACTGGAACTGAAATGCTCTTGCAGGCTGAAAGCCATGATCGTGTGCAAAGGCTGCGGAGCCTTCTGTCATGATGACTGCATAGGGCCTTCCAAACTCTGTGTAGCTTGTCTCGTTGTGCGGTAGGAGCTGAATCAAAGATGCAGTATCCCTTATCAGCATGGGAGAGCAGGACAAAGGAACAGAGAAATTGGAATAGTTTGGGCCACTAATGGTTTGCAATTTTTTTTTTAATTGGTTTTTGTTTTCTTCTACGTGGTGCTTTCAGAATTTATTCCTACCTGAGTGCCATTTTCTGGGAAGAAGAGGAAACCTGTAGAAGTAGTTAAAAAAAAAGATAGCGTTGTTACTGAAGCTTCTATGAGCTCTCTTGCTGTGCTGAAAAACAAACAAAAAAAAAGAAAAAAAAAGAAAAAGGCATTAATGCATGTCATTCGTAGCTTCTATTTATTTGCACAAAGTGCAGCACATTTTTCCTCCACTTTTTGATAGTTGATACAAGATGCAGGTTAAAGATCAGTGGAAGAATAGCACTGTAAGAAGTGGAGTAACTATGCAGAATGAATAACACACTGAATAGCAACTGTTTTGAGTGGGGTAGTGGCAAGGTGTGGGGTATTGGCCATTATAGCTTCAAAGTCAGTTTGCAGTTTTTTTGCTGATAAGATTGTTTTCTTCTATTGATGTTCACTATCTAAGGCTAAAATATAGCCACTTCACCTAACAAAAATGAGGAACTTAGATTTTTAGAGGTGTTTCTTTATGTACCTGCCAAGGACTGTGGACCTCAAATCTTATTCATCATCTCTTCTTGTTGATTCCTTGAGAAAGATTTGTATATGTGATGGGTTAGTGGGGCCAACACTGGAATCACATGGGCTTCAGTAGAGTCTGGATAAAGTGACTTCTCTACTGGGGATTATAAGCCTGTTTTCTCTTCCTGTTGCCCACTCATGTGGTCTTTATTTGTATTTCTCTCTCCAATCTGTTCACTGAGTTTGTCAGTCCCAAATATATATATATGATCAGACTTACGTAATTGGTTCTGGAGGTTTTAGCCTGATGAGTAATAAGGAAAGATTTTAATTGTGTGTTGGTTGAATGTTACAATATCAGTTCTTTTTCCTCTTATGTGAGTTATTCTATTTAAATAACATCTCAAGAGTTTTGCCATTTAAAGTAGTTCTTACAATTATTTACAACACTAACTTCTTTTTTTTTTTTTCTCAAAGGAATTTAGACCCTTTTAGAAATTTGGAAGCAAAGTGTATTTTTAAAAGGGATACTGCATCTTTAAAGTAACCTTCAGTATTTACCCAGTACTGTATTTACATTCAGGACTACAGCTGCATTCCAGATGTGCTAGCCACTATAACAGCAGAGAAGAAAAGCGGTAATTTTGGGCTCTACTCACCTTAAAGGAAAATATTATAAAGGGATAAAGCACATGCAGTTGCTGGGGAGATGAAAATACCTTGGAGTTTTTTTACTCTCCCTTCAGAAACTCAAAACATGGAGTGCAAGTCCTCCATCTGACAGCATGTGGTTGGGTCTGGTCAAACGTCAGCATCAGAGAGAAGCGCTCTTTTTACCATTACAGTAGAACCTCACTAATCCAAAGACCCTAGAGCCTGCTCACAAAAACTGATTTTCCTTCCACAGTTTTAAGAGAACAGTGTAGTAAGAATGTGTGAGATGTAATGCTGCTTGAATTTTGTCATGCATTTACTGTTGCATTCTGAAGAAAATGTGAATGGTAGAACTGCATTTATGAAATGAAAGGTATACTGCATTTCCAATATCCTTTTTTTATCTGATTATTGCATACTTACTGATCAGCTGTAATTAGTCTCCCTGACTCGTGTGCATATTAGTGAGGTTCTACTGAACAGAGGAACCACTTTTATTTTCTTGTGGGACCATTTTCACAAACATGATAAATGCCGTTTATTGTCTTAAAAGTGAGCTGGAATATCTACAACATACATTCCTGTCATAGGAAGCTCTATGGTGCACCTTGATGTTCTCTTTTATTGTAATTAGCAACATATCAATATTATTTTTAACACTGTGTGGTACAAAGGCCATTTGTAATAACTAACAAATTTGTTGCTGATACAGTAATATATTTTTTCTATACAAAAGTGCTCCTTAATATGACATGTGAAGTAAGGAATGGCTTCTCAGCACTTTCAGGTCTTCTGGTGGGAGAATAAGCCAGCCAAGCAAAAACCTTAAAGTAACCATATGAAAATTAGCATCCAGTCCTGTGCCAGCTGCTGGCAAAACAGCGATGGGGAAGTACTCACGAGTAAGCATGAGTGTAGTCAGTGCATACCCAATTCATGTTTGAGGAGCCTTTGTATTGGAATTGTATTGCATTGTATTTATACTTGGTAGAGGTAGGATACTTCTATTTTAAAAAAAAAGAGAGCAACCAGTCTTAGACTTCTATTTACGTATGTTTATATAAGCCTGCTGGGAATCCTTATTTCTAGCTCAGGTTTTCCTGTCCACAGCACATAAGTCAATGTTTGCTCGTACTTGCATCTTGAAATAGTTCTTGTATTGACTGACATAATACAGAAATAAATTCCGGCCACAAAATAGTTTTACTTTGTTCAAAGGGTAAGAGTGTGACTAATGTGGTAGGTGACTCATTCATGTCATATTGTCATTTTTGTATTAGGATTGCAACTTGCATGTGTGAGGTCATCATCAAATGTTATTTAAAATGACATTAGACTGGATGTTGCTATGTTATATTACACAACCGACCAAACTCTTCCATAGTGCAGTTCCACTCCTTTCATTCTTGAGTCACTGGAGTTGCACCAGGAATAAATTTGGCCAATTAGCAACAGTGGTGAAGTGTTGTTACAGATTTGGTTTAGGGTATTAAAATGCCCAAAAGCAAACACAGTGATTTGGGAGCGTGACTGAACCCCAGTGTGACTGAAAACCTTACTTGGATTCTGGTATCACACAGATGCATAGGGGAGAGTGTCATTAGGTCTTTGATAAAAATCCAATCACATTTAGAGGTTAATTTTTGTTTGTTTAATTGTTCAGGTTTCAAGCCCGATGTCATCATGTTTTCTAATGACCATGCAGTTTGCACCATTGGGTGTTAATAGTTTATGCACTGAAAAGTGGTGAAAGAGTTACTTATGAACACACTGCTCTGTGTTTGTGTGTACATACATATGTGTCCCAGTGTCCAGCATGTATAATTTACCTTTTTTTTAAAATTCCAAAATTTTTCCCCCACTCCTACCCCCAAAGCAGCACTTTTGGGTGAGAGGGAGAAACACTTTTTTCTTTTCTCCCTCTTTATTGTTTTAATTGCATACCTGTGAGTTATGCAGATAATGTTAGGGCATTTGCAGTGAGTGTGTTTGTGTGTTTCTGTTCTGAAAATTTTTTTCAAACAGAAACTCCCTTTGAAATAATGTTAAAAAAAATAATTAAGAAATAGTGAACTGGATGCTCCCTGTTTGCATTTTATTTATCTGCTGAGATCTAGAACACGAAATAGCATTTAAAAGACAAAAATAAAGGTTGAGCCATAAAGTGAAAGGTATATTCTCTGTGCTATAGACTTTCTTCTTGAGGGTGGTGCATGTTGTCAGGGTAAGCTACAGAACGTGCAGATGGTTTTTCAGGGCCCTGCAATTCCTTGCACAGTTTTTAAGCTGGTGCATATGGTGCTTTATAATGCAATTTCTGAAGTAAAATTACCTTATGCTGCACCCCCTTCCCCTTATGAACACACGCACAATTTCAAAATCGTTATTGTAGCCTCTGGTTTAGCAGTTTCTCCAAGGTGTGGTGAAGTACCAGGATAAACACTCAAGATGAGCTGAGAAGTGTCACAGAAAGGGATCATTTTAGCTGACACACATGAAGGGCCCTGCTCTGAGCACTGAATGACTTCTGCAGTCTCCTGGCAGCAGCACAGTGGTTCATCTTCTGTGGCTCTGCAGAACACTGGGAGGGGAAGCAACGAAATATTCAGTGGATTTATCATGGACCTGTGTAGCTAAATGTTTCTGAATCTATGAAATCCTGTTGTCTTCGGTCATCATGCTTTGTCACTGTAAAACCAATGAAAAGAAAAAAAAGCATTTTTTAGTCTAATTTAAGGAGCTGCTTCTTTTATAGCACATAATATTTCGCTTTGTACTATATTTGATAGTTAAAGAATAATTTAGTCCGTAGAATAACTTTGTTGTATTTGTACTGTTCATGAATGTTACAAGAAAAGTGCTTTACTTTGTTGCCATAACTCTCTTGTACTGCTGTAAAATATTTTTTCTGCTTTACAGAAACCTAATTCGATTCACATTTTCAGTACAGGGTTTTTTGTGTGTATGTTTTGGGGTTTTTTTGTCAGTATTCTGAATGTTTACATCTGTTCAACATTAGCCATTCTATGCCTTTACAGGGCAGTATTACTCCTGCAGTATAACAGCAATGTGAAATCCACTCGTACCTAACATGCATGAGAAATACAGATTTATTGGGGAGATCCCTAACGTGCATAATATTTTTTCTATCCGCATTCAGTGAAGTAAATACCCTCCTTCAGTCCTCTACCAAAGAAAATATTATTCCCACAGGACAAGCTTGGAAAGTGGTTCTCTGAATCTTCAGAAGGGGGTGTAGTTGGTTTCAGCAAGATTGCTACAGTTTAATGCTGTTATGCTTTGCTTTGTTACCCCACCAGATGTGACTGGGTGAAACAAGCATTTTAGCAATTTTTTTGTTTCAAGACAGTGTTTTGTTTAGAATTCAGGGATCATGCTTTCTTTAATGGTGCTGTTTGTTTTTTTGGTTTTTTAAGAAAACAACCTTGTGTTGCCTACAGAAATGACCATTCACAAAACCATAAATTGAATAAAATAATTTGTCTTCATAACTTTTCTCTTCTCCCTTTCCTTTCCCCCTTCCCTGTCCCTTGAAAATAATAACTTGGGCTTCAATATTAAAATATTCTGAAAAAAAAAATAAAGAGATAAAATAATATTTGTCATTTGTTTATTTATTTTATGTTCAGTGCCTTAGGCAGGAGATCCTGCTTGTGCACATCCACTGTGTGTACAGGTTGATGAACTAGAAATGTGAGAGAAAAATCAGCCTTTTGTAAAGGATTTTTCAATTATGATGATGTAAGACATAGTTTGAATGACTTCTGATGTAATTCAAGTATTACCCTGATACTAGTAAAATAAAACTAGGTGTTGTATATTAAGTTGTTGTAAGTAGAATAGTTTGTGGATGAAAGTGATTGTATTGCTTTGGATAGTTAATGCTGGGTGTAATTTAGTGCTTTGCCTCCATCTGCAACCCTGTCCAGAATGCCCTTAATAACAACTATCCTGGCATAGACCTCCTTATTTCTCATCCCCACAGAAGAAGAAATTAAATGTCCATGGTACATGAAAGACAACCAGTCCAAGATATATTCCTCAAAGCAGTTATCTTTCCAAGTCTGGAAGGCCTTCCTGAAATGGAAATTCAGTAGCCATTATATTTAAATTTAAAAACCCAAACAAACAAACAAAAGTTTTCATCATGTTGCTCCAAAGAGAGCTTTGAATACTGCTGTACAGGGGCAAGTGTTACAGGGTGGGCCACAAACTGCTTTTTCACAGGTTTGCTCAGAAATACCAGAACTAAACACCATCTTTGTCCAGCCTCCTGTCATTATTATTTCAGATGTGATACCATCTGAGGGTCTTGTTAGCAACAGATGTCAACCTTATCTGCCAAAATATGTCCAAATGCAGAAAGAAGGCAGTACCAGTCTATGTAGTTTATAATCCAGTGACCTTTTTTACATATACAATACTCATCTAGCAAACTCCCTCGGCGTGTACTGTCATGCAGAACTTGTTTGTTCTGCTTAGAATTTTTTCCCATGGGCCTGTCCCAACCCAGTGACCAGCTCTGCTTCTGACAGTAACAATTTTTAGTATTATTATTTTATTTTACATCTAAGCAATGAAATGCAAACCAACTTTTTTAATCTGTGCTAGCTAAATACTTTTGTCCTTTCCCTTTTTACTTTTTAAAACCTGTAAAGTGGCTTTCTGCACAGTTTTATTCGACCTTAAAAAAGTAAGTATTTAATTTTTCAGTGGTGTTTATTAAGGACCTTGTAAGTATTTCTAAGTTAAGCCCTTTGATTGCTTTTAGGTCAGTGTGCTGACTCTCCCTGGGTCAGCTCAGCCTTACTCTGGTAGTTCAGCCAGCAGATGGCATCAGGAGAAAACATGCTGCAGTGCTCTCGGTATTGCTGTGCCTCAGCAAGAGCACTCAGCGCGGAGAAAGGCAGCCACGAATACGCAGGGTTTCTGGGTTTGCCTTCCTTCTCTGTGGAGCTTTAGTTGTAGTGAAAACAAGCCTTCCCCCACGCAGTCCTGGACCCTGGCTTGCAGTGGACACGATGCCCTGAAGCTCACATCATCCTTTCCTGCACTTGGCATTGTCTGAGCTGTGCAGTCTGGAATTGAAGTATTGATACACTGGAAAAAATTCCTCCCCAGGCCAGAGCCAGAGCTTTTTTGTTTGTCTGTTTGTTTCCCTGCCGTTTCCTTTATCACCCATGGATGAAGAGAGACAGCAATGAGGCGCTTTGTATCGAGGTGCTTCACAGATGTATATGAAGGTATTACCACTGCTTGGTGTGCAGAGGCTGTGCTGTTATCAAGTCTGGCCTTTGTTGGATGACAGGACTTGCAGTGGAAGGGCCACCAAATTGCAATCATAGAATGGTTTAGGTTGGAAGGAACCTTAAAGACCGTCAGGTTCCAAATCCCCTGCCACGGGCAGGGACACCCTCCACTAGACCAGGTTTCTCACAGCCCCATCCAGTCTGACCTTGAACACTTCCAGGTATGGGGCATCCACAACTCCTCTGAGCAACCTGTTCCAGTGCCTCACCACCTTCAGTCAAGGGGCTTTTTTAATAATATCTAATCTAAACCTGCCCTCTTTCAGTTTAAATACCTTGGAGTACTGCCGCCTTGGAGACAACTTTCCATGATAAGGAAGGTAGACAGTCACAGATGCTATTGATTCACCATCAGTGATGAAATCAGCAGTTGTTTCACATATTCTTAGGGGAAAAATACCTGGATTGTACTTTCTGGAAGTGGATGACAGCTTGGATAAATGTGAGTTTCTGTGTACAGGTCACCTTTCTAAAGCCCTTCTCTTCTGTGTCCTTTGTTGTGGTCTTGTAGAGCTTAGTTAAGCCATCAGAGTCTTATCTCCATGTCTTTCCAACAAAAGGCTGAGAGCTTTCTTCCAAGTATTTTTGAGCATCCTCCTGTATGTATCTACCACCAGGGTAGAGAATAGTTTAATATCCCAGATAGAAAAATCACATCTGAAAATAAGTTGATTATATTGGATAATTGACTTCACTTAATAAGAAATCATGCTATATTGAATGAATAAATCACTGTTTGTATCAATATAGAGAAAGAGATAACGGGTTTTTTTTAAATATTGGTCCTTGCTATAGTCTTATTTGCTTCTGATTCTTTCCCAACTGCTCAGATCCATTCAACAAATCACATTTTCATACCCCTTAATTGTGAAGTCTCAGCCCCACACCCATTATACAGAATCTTTGCTACTGCTGCGTGCATTTATGGCATTTAAAGGAGCAAATCTGACCAACGGTGGATAGACTTGTACGCAGTGCCTCACACTTTACTCGTTGCTTCTGCATTCTGCAGAATAGGATGGAGTGTCTGGGGGAAATAATAGAATTAGATGCGAAAATGCAATAATCACAACATAGGTCCCTTGACTTCCTTTAAGTCCATGGCTCAGATTTTTAATGATTGTAGGCAGGAGCTGACCCATACGAGTCAGAATAGACCACAGTCCTAGGTTCCATCCAGGAGCGAGCATTTACAGTTCAACAAGTCTAAAGTGTGCTCAGAGTATTGGGAAAACAGAATGAACAAAGACAGAATCATAGAATTGTTAAATTGGAAAAGGTCTCTGAGATTAGCAAATCCAACTGTCAACTGCAAAGAAGCATGGATAAGGAGATGGCCAGCATAAGACTAGACAAAAAGAAGCCTTGTTAAATTGTTGAAACAAGCAATCCTGCCAATTGTTTTAAATTTATAGTAACTATATAGAATTGTAAACAATAGGAACACCTTTTGTAGCTCTAAGTTGGTAGAGTAGTTGAAATAATTAAGCAAAAACAGGTGCATGCTAGTTGATAGTGTAAAAATTACAATAACTCATGGATAGCTTCCTAAAGATGGCCTTTGAAGGTATTTTTCTCATTACAAAATTTAAAAGTTACCGTATTCTCAACATTTTTCTAATTAAGGGTCTTTGTTTTGATTTCCTAAAATAGGAATTTCAGAACATTATTTTAATTTCCTGATAATAAAATTCCTTGCTTGCACTGCCACACAGGTCTGATTAATGCTCTTCACTGTGTAAGAATGCTCAAAAAGTAATCGGTGTCACCTATTTCAGTTGTGTCATGTTACCTAGAATGAATTACTCTGGGTGGGGGGAAATCTGCATTTGTCTTTTTAGTTCCTTCAAAATCAAATGAAAGGGCAGTGAAAAGACCCATGTGATTCAAGAGAATTTGTAGAGTGTTAGGGGATTCAAGGCACAGATATTCTTCATTCTGCATCTTCTGAATTCTCAGAGAAATAATATCAAGGCCTTTCTGAAATGTGTAGGTGACAGTGAAGAGGAATGATGTATACAGTGATGCCAGTGGTACTCAAATATTTAGTAAAATAGGATTTATAGAAACTTGGGCAGAAAATGAAATAACAGTTGAGAGGAATAGCATGAAATACATGTGAGGTATAGGTCACAAGGGGTTCTCTCTGGCATCTGATGATTGTGACATGGTTATGAAATAAAAAGATTATATTTAAGGACTAGTGGAGCAGAGCAAAGCATTAGGCAAGTTGGCTATAAAGTACATTTAAATCAGGATTAAATATGGAGAATTTCTGCTGCTGCAGAAAGAAGGTTGATTTTATTCATATAATTTAGAACCTGAAAAATAGGACTGCCAGAAATCTGAAGGCCCATTTGTCCCTGCTGTTCCTCAGTGGTCTCACATTGCTGGTGATGGTGATGGTCGTGGTGGTGAAAGTCTGCTTCACCCAACTTGCAGGGCCTTCACTCAGAGAGTTTGTTTCAGCGCTTCACTGTTCTTAAAATTAGAAAGCTTATCCTAATATTTAACCCAAATCTTCCTTGCTGCTGTTTAAGCCCAGTCTTATCTACACTTCACAGGCACAGAAAATACCTTCTTTCTCTCCTCTTTCCAGCAGTCTATTAGATAGCTATGCTGTTAATTTGTCTCTCTTGCTTTTCCATTGTTTAAGCTAAACAAAGCTAATATTCAGCTTGTTTTTATAGGTCATGTTTTCCAACCTCTTACTGTTTTCACTGATCTTCTGTGGACTCCCTCCAGTTAGTTCAAATCCTTTCTTATGTTCAGTTCCTGAGAGTGAATACATTATCTCAGCTGAGGCTGACAGAGAGGTGCTACTGGTGTGCATGCCTTAGAAGCTAAAATTGTGCCCTGTGCCCAAGATCAGTGTTTGGTTTGTCCATGGCCTATTTGACTCGGGTTCAGTTTGGTCCCAGTAACCCTTGCATCTTTCCCGGTAAAACTGCTTCTTCCCTGCACTATACTGGAAGAATTATTTCTAAGTGTAAAATATTTTGCTTATCAGTGCTATAGTCATATCTTAAGCTTTTAAACCATAAATTGAACTTTTCAAAATAATCTTAAATTCATGTCTTATCTGTCAACAAGATTACAGTATTTCTCAGGTAGGTGTCATCTGCAAATTCAGGAAAACAGGACCATGCCATTCTGGGATAATTCCTGCTGAAAGGCTCTCAGTAGGTCATGAACCCCAGCCTTCCACTCAGAACTCACTGTCCCATCACTCATCTCATTAACTAAAATGCTGGAAGAAACTGGAGCTATGCCAGAACGGACTCTGCTGTGGTAGCTGCTGTGACTATGTGAGAATGGTTTTCCACCCACTTTTGACTAACTGGGTAACAGTTTTGCCTAGATCATATTTTTCCAGTGTACATGAAAATGTCATGGAAGTAATGCTAACAGCTTTACTGAAATTGGCATGTGAGACCTGCTGCTTCTCAATTCACATTGCCTGTTACTCTGTTATGGAAGACCCAGCTTCTTCTTGACCACGTTGACCATAGCTCATTTACTTTTTATCTCTGAGGATACTATAAACCATCGACTTGTGCTAACAGTTTTCTAGAGAATGAAATTAAGCTGGTGATACTAATTCCCTTCACTCCTTCTTTTTTTTGAAATCTAGGTGGTTCCTCTTTCCATGATGTTCCTCCTTCCCCAGTTTTCCCTGCATCACCCAATTTCACCAGCATCAGAAGATAACTGATGGACCTATGATTGAATCAGCCACTGTTTCAAGTGCTACCCAGTGATGGCCATGATGCTCACATCAGTTTAAAACATACAGCTCATAGATGTTCTATCTAACCTATTTAAGACTATGTACCCTTTTCTCTCTGGTGCCAATTGTGTTTATTATCTGATTATAGTCAGCATTTCTAGGGATGGCTTTCCCTCTCCATTAGCTGACCAGCTGACACCTTGATGTTACTCTAATTTCAAAGGACTAATTCACCTGTCATAAACACTAAATTAGAATTAGCTGCACTTTCTCACTTTGCTACAAATTTTGCAGAATTTAGTATTTTTTGACCAATTTTCTGTGTACCAGCTATATAGCTAGTAGTTAATGCTCCAGTGTTGAGAGGTGCAAATGGGTACCAGTTCACTACTACACGATTTTAAATCAATTTAATGTTTGTTTTGCCTGCAAAAAGATCTCTGTCACTTGTCAGGGAGCAAGAATCTATTTCCTCTAATGTTAATATATGGGTTTGGGCCTCATGCAGAAGCATTACATGTGCATAAAGTAAACACACTGAGTTGGGGACAGTTTGTTCAAAGCATGCACACAGAAAAGAAAGAAAATCACTGGCATTATTTATGTTTTGATTTTTTTCTTAGAATAGTTTGAGATTTGTTTGGAACTAGCATGCATATACAGAAGGGCCCCAAATTTGAACATCCAACCAGAGTGCAGCAGAATCCCCACTGTGGCTGCTGCTATCAGCCCACTGCAGTGATGCCCCCCGTCACTTCGCCAAGAATTTGTGGAAAATAAATAAATTCTATACCCTTCAACCAAGGAGGACAAGTCTCAGCTTTGGCAGATGCAGGAGTGTGAAAGAAATAAATGCTAATCAGACATTTAGAGAAGTAAATGCTCCTTGTTTGTACCTCAAAAATATTCTTTCTGCTGTTTGATGCAAAGTGTTATTCAAGAGTATGGGGTTCATATCAAAGATCAATACAGAGAAGTAGGTTTATTATTGCTTACATGATAGGGTTTTATTTAAAAAAGTGTTGGTATTGCACAGTAACCTTTTTTTTATATTTCAAAATCATTACTATTTAATTGTCCGCTTGCATTCTCAAAGTATCTCAAACATATTTTATACTCATCCTCCTACTAAGAGGTACATGAATTCACCGTACTCACTCTGAAGCAACTGGGAATGCAGCTGAGTTACACAGCACAAGCACATAAAGTGTCCCAAAGTGTGTGGGTGCTGTAATCCTGATTACTACTTAATTACACGTGCATTTGGGTATGTTATGCATGTGTTACATCCTGGTTGCAGAGTCTCTCTGTGCCAAAGACTTTTTCTGCTGAAAATTATTACCCTAGTAGACAGGAGGACCTTGTCCTGGAGTCAGTATGGACAGCAGGCCATACTAACTAAGCTACTGAGTTACCTGTGTCTGGGACTGATCGTGAGTTCCAAGGCCAATCGACAGATGCAGCACTGGGAGTTTCCTGGAATGGTGCTTCTAGGTGCTGTCCAAAACCACAGAAGAGAATATTCCTACAGTGTATTAGGAGGCATGATTGTGTTTAAATGCTGACAAAGGTCCTGGATGCTTCTTAATTTACAATCATAGATGCAGCCAACCTGTCCATCAAGATGTAAAGGATTTATTTCCTGTATGTGATGTGTGAAGGTACAAGCATACGAGGAGTTTAAGATGCACCACTTTTATGGGCATATCTCAGTCATCAGTAAATATGATAGATCCTGGTCACACCAGAATTATTGTATATGCACTACTGACACACTTTTACCTTGAAAATCTCAGGCAAGAATACGGTAACCCTAAGAGCAAGGCTGAGGTTGCCCAAAGAATTGTTTTACCCTTTTGATCTTACACTTCCTTGTCATTTTCTACTGTGCTTTGTTGAAAAGCTGTTAAGTGTTAGATTAATAGGTTGAAGATTTTATTAATGATCTCCTTATTGTTGTGTTTGTCAGAGTTTTTTCTCATTCAGCAGCTTACCACGCTTATGTTCTCAAGAGGAAAAACGCAGATGTGGCTTGCTCATAATGTGGGCTCAGCACTGCACATCTGTCCCCTCAATTTTATTTCAGTATAATCTGGTTCTTCTCTTTAAACATGACATGTTAGTCAACTATTCTTCTGAAAGCCATAATTCACTTCACAGAAGGCAGAAAGAAAAATTAAGAGCTCAAATAGAGAAAATAATTCCTTTTTCCAGTATTTATAAGACATTTTAAAATTTTCATTGTCTTCTGCAAAATCATAGTATTGTATTTTTCCTCAGGCAAGAACATTAATAGTGTCAAGACTCTCACTTTTCCATGGTCTCTCCTCTGCCTTAGAGACGTAACCTTCCTCCAGTTCCTCTTTTAATCCTCTTGCATCTCCTCCATACCTACTTTCCTTCTCATTTTACTGCTCTGACTTGTCCAGTGGTGCTGCCTCTGCTGCCTTTTCTCTAATTCTGTCAGTTCCTTGGAGTTTACTTGCTCAGCACTTGTTGGCTGCCAGCATTTTGAGACAAGTCTTTTAGCCAAGTCCTCATTTCCCAGTGATGTTTATCTACAAAGGATAGTGGAGGCCCAGTTCCATGTATCCAAGATGAAGCATGTTTTTTTTATACATGCACAAGTCCAAAGATCTGCTTGGGATACAACCTTGGAGAAAAGAAGGGTCCAGGAGAGCTGGCTGATTTTAAAGGATGACTTACTCTGAACTCAAGAATGGCCCATCCCTACAAATAGGTAATTAAGCAAAGCCAGGAGGAGGTTTACATGAATGAACAAGGAAATCCTCTATTTGTGAACAGGGTCTTTTACTTTTTTTTCTAATTTTGTCTTTCGAGCACAAAGACTCTCCTTTTCTCATATATTTATTTTGGACTATTCACTGTATTCTGGTCTCTGAAGATAACTCCTTAGTAGTATATGATAGTATGTAAAAACCACATAGCAGCTTTGTTTGCTTTCTTTTACTGCAATTTTGTGTCTTCAGAGCTGTCACATGGAAAAATCATAGAGAAAACGAGGGCAAAAATTTCCTTCTCACACTGAACTAAAACTATATTGCAATAAAGAAAATAGTATTACTCTTGCAATTACTAGTAATTATTATTATTAAAAATTCACAATAGTACTAGTTGTGAATTATTATTGTCTTCTTCTATTTTTCACCATTTAGCTTTTGAATATCCTTCTTCTGTTTGCTTTTCAATTACAAACTGAGAAAAAAAACCCCCGGAAGTGTTTATGCAGTCTCACAAGTCCCAACATTATACTTCTTATTCTTGGTTCATGTAAGCCGTGTGAAAGAACAGTCCCACCACTTTCAGCTCAATGAACATTCAGTGAAGAATGGAAAGGGAAGGTCTCACTGACTGGTCTCACACAATCTCTGGCTTTCCTCAGGACTCTGTTGTTCAAGCTATATGAAGCAATGGAGTTGCTGTCTTGGGTACTAACTGATCTGTTAATCTTGCTGACCAAGATTTACATCTAAATTACTGGTTCCTAAAATGAGGACGTTTGATGAGCATAATTTCAGAGTGTACTTGGTATGCTGGAAAAGTAACTGTGGGTAAAGCCCAGATGACATTTCCAGTAAAAAACATCCATTTGAGCACAGTATATACTATATTCAAGAGAAGTAAGCCTGAGTACTGCTTGTAAAAAGCGTGTTTGCATAAGATTTCATTGGTAAAAGCAAAAATCAGTCCACAGTTCAGAGATCTGCAAATTCCAATAAAACTTGCTGTGAAGTAACAAAAATGTACAGAACTTTGAGACTGCCTTTATTTGACTTAAAATTCATGTAGCTGTTTAGCTGTAGTTGCTAGTAAATATAAATCTACCTCTCCTGATACACAGTACTGCCAAAATTTCTTCCTACTTTTGATGCCTTTTCATTGCTTGGGAGGGATGACTGTACTCTAGGAAGTTAGTTAAGTGAAGGTGCAGATGTATAAAGCAACCTTGTGTTGGGTTAATTACCTGCTTTTCTCTAGTCCATGCTAAGGAACGTAACTTCGGCTTCTCAAGTCTATTAAGACATTTGGATTTCAGGATAAGAGAACTTCTCAAAATGAGAACATCCTGATGGAGTTCTGACCCCATTAAGGAATATCCAAAAGGAGGAAAGTATGCTGTTAGATTTTATGCATTCTTTTCCATTATATTAGTGATCTATACATACCTAATACAGCTAGTTTAATTAAAAAATAAAAATAAAAAAAAAGTAAACAGGTATTCTGGGACAAAAATGCTAATTCTTTATACTTTCTTGAAATATTTGGCTGGCTACATTTCCCCGTTATTTAGCTTTAAATACATATTGCATTTTGAAACATAATTAATGCCTATCTTTATTTTATCCTTCATAAGAATCATACTGAACTATCAAATATATAATTTCACTTCCAGGAAGCTATGGTTTCACCACTGTTTGTGTACCTACACTGTCCATGAAAAGAAATTGATATTTTTCATATGAAAACTGAGCAACAATATGTCAAATTAACAGAGCAAATATTGATCCAAGGTAAAATTTGCAAACGCACAGGCTGAGTTAAAAATTTGCTACTCTTCCATGCGTAACCATCAAATTTAATAGACAGAGTTTAACAGTGTATTGCATCCTTT
>VXBX01006700.1:97207-222943 GCA_013400415.1 Scytalopus superciliaris | reverse complement strand
AAGTTTTATAGGGTATTTCGTTTTTTTTTTTTTTTTTTTTTAATAGTCAATTCTGTTTAGATTTAAATTGTATTGTAGAGATGGTATTTGCTCTTTCTTTGGCTTTTGTGCTACTAAAAGCCACCAATTCTGGTGTCCAAAACTAATGAATAGCTTTGAAAACTTGCTTAGAAATTGCCAAACAGCTGCAAAATCATTTAAAAACTAGAAAAGCTGGATATAAAGGACTCTGGAGCTTCATAGTATCTAAATAGTGAAGGTAGTTAAAGAAGTTACTTGAATATAGATTATTAATAGCTCACTCTATTTGTTGAAGGTATAACAAAATATATTGGTTGGAAGATAAACTGAGCAATTTAAAATTATATTTTCAACAATGACAGAAAACTGATAAAGAGTAAAGAGGTCCTGAAGTGCCAACAATTGTGGTGGATTCTCCATCATCCACTGTACATTTATAAGTCAAGCCTGACAGGACATTTCACTAGATCTTTTCTATTTCAACAGCTTCAACTGAAAAGACACAGGTGTTGTGGGCAAAACAGTCTCAGATGGAGGAATTTTTACTTGACTTGATCTACTATCAATTACTACCATCTTCTGATTCAGGTATTTGGTGGGGGGATGGTATAGATAAGAAAATAAACACTTAAGTATCTCCCTTTCCTTCCTCTTTCCCAGGCTTATCTTGAAGCAAACATCTCTATTCTCCTCTTAGAAGTGTCACCTCACCTTGGTTTTGCTGTGGATTACACTCAGTCCCTCCCAGTTCATTCCATGAGTGCATAGGCAGACTGCATCTAATTGTTTCTTTCTGCTGTTCCTTGCCCATTTCCCCCCTGCTCCAGTGAGGCCCACACATGGCCACAGTCCCTCAGGGGCGTTCCCAGGCTGCAGCCCCTTCAGGTTTTCCCCGCTCTGACACGGGATACCTCTGTGTCCCAAAATGTCTCCTTCCCAGTGGCTCCCCCACGCATCTGCCCAAGATCATCTCCCCTTGTGCCACTCACCTTTGTGGCTTTTGTGAAGTGCATTTGAGCAGAGGTACCACATGCCCCTTCAACACTGAAGTTTGGGCAGGCAATGGGTTGCTCGCACCACTTTCAGAGCTGGCTGGACGTACCTGTTACCTGCTCAGGGCAACTCGTGACCTTCTCCCACACACCCTCCAGGTACCCAAATGATGCCTGTTATGCTCAATACATTAGATTAACTTTTATTTTTCATATGTCAGTGTAGCTCAGGCTTTATAATCAAACCATTGTCCCGTCTGTGCCTTAAGCAAAGCAGCACACATACCATTTTTAGGGTTCCAAAGCAGCTCGTGTTATGTGACTTATTCTGCCTAATACTTCCTGTTACCGTGGAATAAAGTCCTGTTTGGAAGTACCATGTTCTGATCTTATGAGAATTATTTTCAGCTACTTTGTCACCTTGTTCTATAATGACAAGAAAGGACATCCAATTATGAAAAAAAAAAAAAAAAAGAAAAGGAAAAATGCATATTTTCTCTGAAACTAAAGGCAACTTTTCTGTTTTACTTCAGTTGTTTCCTATTTGGCCTGATCTCAGCAATTCAGAAACTCTTTGCTCAGTCCTTAAAACTTCACTGATAAAATCACACACTTGAAAAAGGTTCCATTTCAACAAGGCCATTATGTCAGTATATATCTATAAGCACAAACATTTGAGTCAGTCCTTTTCTTATCAGAAAAGCCCTTTTAAATGCCTAAACATCAAGCAGAAATTGCATTCTTTCAGTGTCTGAAACAAGCTCTTTTTTGAAACTCAAATATTGCTAACCTTTTGCAATCAACACTCCCGTTCAGTACCATTAGGTGTCAAGATTTGGCCTTGGAACATAATCTTTTATTGGATTTTAACAAGCAGAACTATGAGGGCACTCTGATTACAGAAGAATGAAACCTACCAGTGACATTTGTTACTGATGGTGTGAGAACCTTATAGATGATTCAATTTGGGAGTGCAAATTCAATTCTTGACCCACATGTCACTACACAGAAGGTTTATGCAATTATCATTAGTGCATTGTTATTTATCCATGTGTAGATCCTGCTGACATTTTATTACTTGCTGCTAATGTTGTCATTAAAAATGCATGCCAATTAACATAATATTAAAAGGCAACATGAAAAATACCTAATTTCAAAATAACAATCTGGTAGACAATGGATAGGAGGCAAGTTTAGTAACTCTCACCTCTGGAGATAAAGGTGACAAGCTTCTCGTTTTGTGCTAGGCAAATCATAAGCTGTCGCCAGTCTTTGGCCAGTCAGTTATTTGTATTTTACAAAAACTCAAACCCTAGCACAAATGTCATATCTTGTTGCAGCATTTCAGTTTCAGGCCCTCCGTGAACCACCTGAATAGGTAAAACAGCATCTGTCAATTTTATTACATTGATTTACTGAAACCAGGAAATTAGTATCATGTAAGTACATATTAGTCTCCACTTGGTACTTTATTGCAGTATTCAGTTATCTAAGATGGCAAATTCAGATCTGTTTTCTAAAACATTTACATATATTTTCTTTTCCTGCTTTACTTGACTGAGGAGGCTTAATGATCACAATTTTATAAGCCCTTGTTTTTTATGGCAGTAAAAGTCATGGCATTTCTTCTTAGATCAGCTTTTCAGAGCCTTATACAGAGCACAGGTTCCAAGCAAGCTTCAAGATGAAGATGAAAAGTGGAGAGTGATCTTTGCAGAGAGCTAAAATCAACAATTTAATAGAAAATAGAAAGTGGAACATTTAATAGAAAATGCTTGCTCTACTCAGGAGAAACTCATTCCCTGGAACTGCTGCCATCTCTCCTGTTCTGCCAGGAGGGTTCAGCCCCAAGGGCCTCCCAGATGTCAGAGAGAGTTAAGGACCAAATGTCAGAAATGTTGAGATGAACTCATGGCTGGTGATTGCGTCCCTCAGGCGAGACAGTAGTTTGCCTAAGTGTCTTGCTGAAGAACCATATCTATACACAGCTCTTTCAGTAAGAGTAGTCACTTGCACTTAACATATGTAGCACCTTTGGTTAATGCTATCTTCTCTGTTTTGTATTTGAGCAGATGGGAAATCAGAACACGCATGGTCACAGGGGTTTTTTTCCAAAGTCCACATTCTTGATTAATGAACGGAAATGCAAATGAATTTGAGAGTAAAAATTTTTATACTCTTTCCTTTGATTCTTCTGGTTATTTGTATAGAACATGCTGAATTGGAAGGGACCCATCAGGATCACTGAGTCCAACTCCTATACTTACAATCAGTTTGAAATAAGTTTGTGATTCTGGATTTGGACGGAGTAAAACAGTGAACATTGCTAGTGCTAGAACATGCACCTTGTCATCCCCAGCAAACAGTGCTCCACCAAAATCTGATCTTTTATTTGGCTACCTGGATCTTGTAAAGGCCTGATATTTCACCTGATATTGCCAGATAGTGAAATACAGATCATGTTGCCAATTGATGCTGTATCATTTTTTCTAGTAGCTAAACCACATTGTGTATTATAAAGGAAGAGAGACTAGGATCTTCCATCCATAAACTCTTCAGAGTTTGGTCTTTTATTTCTTTCAGGATCCATTTTCAGTTCCATGTGAAAAATCTTCCAACATTTCCACTTTCTTTGCTGGTTTCCACAGTGAATGTCCCAGAACTGAAGCCATAGCAATCTCTGTCCTGATGGGGAGTAAGATCCTAAAACATGAGCTTAGCCATATGGAACAGAAGTGAAACATGATATTGATGGAGGTCACTTGTGCAATGGAGGAAAGAAAATGCTGACACAGTCAATATCTTTTGTTTGGTTTTATCTATGCTAAGCTCTTGAATGACTTGATAGGAAAGATTTGTCATGCATTTCAGTGCAAAAAGACATACAGTGTTGGAAATTGGCTTTTATTTACAAATGTCACTGGAAAATGAACATTCTGCTCATCAAGTGGATGCATAACAGGTCTTTCCTCTAAGTGGAAGCTCCTGTTCTGTTTTCCTGTTTTCTCCCTTTCCCTTTCTCCTTTTTTATTTATTTTTTTATTTTAATTTTTCATATGTATTCTCCTGGCAGGACTTAGTAGCAGATCAAGTGATGTTTACTAGCACTAGACCCATAACGTTTGCTGAAACACAGTGACATTAGCCCAAGATGTATAATATGCTGCAGTACAGTATCTGATACTAAAATTTCAGTTCTTGTGATAGCAGCACACTCAGGGCTTTGAATCATTACTCTCATCAGTATGAAGAAGGCTAAGACAAAGATGGTGATGAGATGGAAAATGCTCCTTTACAGCAATAGTAGAATATCAAAAGATGGTGATGTGTTGCTGCTGGGTTCACACTGAGGTGTTCAGGGGAAAAAGAAACCTGTCTGCCAACCAGGGTTTAAGGGCAGAAGGCTTAGAAGTTGAAGCAAGAGAGGGGAGTTGAAATAAGGTGAGGACTGTCAAAAGTGCAATAATTTTTAACATTCCTTTTATGTTATTTTTCATGAGGGGGACCGAGTGACTTCAAAAAATCATATTGATTACAATTTAATTGGGTGTATTTGTCTTGGAATGAAAAGCATTTATCAGAAGTGGAACAATGATAAGTATATATAGTGATCAATCAAATTCTAATTCTAACTGTGTTAGCTTCCTATTTCAGAGGTCAAATACTAGAAAAAAACTGTTATCTTGTATGAAGTACATTCACTGATAGCAAAGTCTGTGAGTTTTAGTGGTTCGTCTTGTGCTTTCTTTTAATTCACAGCTTTAAATAAAGATCAGAAACAGTGGCTTCATAAGAGAGCTCTATGGGAGTAGGTTTATATGTTAATTTATGAAATTATCCATGAATAATTTAGAACAAGCATTAGATTAGAGAAGTAAAGCTTTATCTTCTACTAATAAAATTAAAGAAAAATTAAGATACAGGTAAGTTTGTTTCTTGAACCAGCAAACCAATATTTGCCTGATGGATTAGTCTTATTTAATCAGAACAGTGAGCAGCTGGATAAATCCTAGGAGAATAGGAGAATATTAGGTCATTTGTTAGCCCTTCAGCCAATTACAGCTGCAGCTGCTCTATGCTTTTTCTTCTCATCACTGAACTTCTTTTTTTTTTCCTTGAAAACACTAGATGATGAGCCCTCAATAGATAAGAATGTAGGGCAGAAAGATCAGGGTGCTGGTGGATAAAATATGGTTCTTCTCATCAGCAACAGAGAATGTCAGTGAAATTTGTTGTGGAATTGGAGAGCGATAGGACCAGGTCTAGTCCTCACTTGACAAAACAGCTGAAGGGCCTTTTGGAGCTTTTTTTTGTTTTGTTTTTTTTTTTTTTTTTTTTTTTTTTTTTTTTTTTTTTTTTTTTTTTTTTTTTTTTTTTTTTTGGTAAAGCAAACTATTTAGTTCTTCGAATTTTAGGTTTTTAATTATCATTTTTATTTAGGCTATCATTGTAATGGTAATGCTTGTGCTCAGCAGTTTGCTTGGGGTTTGTTTTTTTATGGGTTTTTCTTTGTTAAAAAGCAAGCAAGCCCATGTGAGAAAATAGCTGAAAAATATTTTCTGTGGTCGTCAAAGTGAGAGTGAGTGGGATCTTCCTGGGTCTTCAGAGCTTGCTTGTTCAAACTGGAACTTGGTGCTGTCCTGAACAGAGCAACACTGCTGTGGATAATGTGCACAAATACCAACATGTGCAGCATGAGAAACCAAATAATGTGAAGTCTTAGAAATCTATGATTCTTGACTCGCTTCTCCAGCTGGATGTGCATAAATCTACAGGAACTGATGGGATTCAACGCAGGGTCCTGAAAGAACTGGCCGGTGTCATGACGTCACAGAATCTCTCTCCACTATTTTTCAACACTGGGAGTCTGGAGAGGTCTCATTTGACTTGGAAGTCGGCAAATCTTGCACCAGTTTTCAAGAAGGGTAAAAAGGAAGGCCCTGGTAATTACAGGCCTTTCAGACTCACTTCAGTGATTGGTAAAGTTATGAAGAAGGTTATTCTGAGAGTTACTGAAAAACACCTTAGAGACAATGCAAGTCCACGGTCACAGTCAGTACAGGTTTGTGAGGGGAAAGTCCTGCTTAACAAACTTAATTCCCTTTTATGACAAGGTCAACTGTCTAGTTGACCAAAGGAAGTGATGTGTGATTTTAGCAAAGTTTTTGATACTGTCTCTCACAGTATCCTTCTGGATAACCTGTCTAGCACACAGGTGGGTAAACACATCATGCAATGGCTGAGCAACGGGCTTGTGGGTGGGGCACTAAAGGATATAGTAAAAAGGACTACGCCATACTGGTGGCTGGTCACCAAGGGGGCTCCATCTTAGGGCCAGTGCTCTTTAGTGGTTTTATAGATGATCTGGAGTCAAGAATCCAATGTACATTAGATAAGTGTGCTGACAATACTAAACTAGAAGGAGCTGTGGATCCCTCGAGGGCAGAGAGACCTTACAGGAAAGAGAGATCTGGTTTTAACAACCACGTGAAAGTTAACAAGAGCAATTGCCGGGTTTTCCGGGCGCCAGAGCTGAGGTTCTCCTGCAGCCCATGGTACAGACCATGGTGAGGCAGCTGCGCCCCTGCAGCCCATGGAAGATCACAGGAGTGCAGAGATCCACATGCAGCCTGTGGAGGAGGACCACACCAGAGCAGGTGGATGCCCAAAGGAGGCTGTGACACCATGGGAGACCCATGCTGGAGCAGGATCCTGGCAGGGTCCTGCTGACTGGTGGGGAGAGGAGCCCAAGCTGGAACAGGATATCCTGGTGGGACTTGTGGCCCCTGTGGGGGACCCACGCTGGAGCCTGAAGGACTGCACCCCATGGAAAAATGACCCCACGCTGGAGCAGTTTATGAAGAACTGCTGCCTGTGGGATGGACTCACAGTACATGGAGAACTGGCTCCCATGGGAGGGACCCCACAGGGAGCAGGGGAAGGACTCTTCTTGCTGACCATCAGCAGAAACAACAGCTGACCATAACCCCCACCCCCATCTCCCTGTGCTGCTGGGGAGGGAGGAGGTAGAACTTTGAAGGAGAGAGGGATGAGGGGAAGGTGGTTTTAAGATTTATTTTACTTCTCATTCTTCTGCTCTAATTCTGTTAGTAGTAATTTTAACTAATATCCTCACTTTGAGTCTTTTTTGCCCATGACAGTGATCAGTAATTGATCTCTTGCAGTCCTTAGCTCAGCTCATGAACCCTTCATTGTACTTTCTCTCCTCTCCCCAGTTGCACAGGGGAGTGAGAGAGCAGACTTAGTGAGTACCTGGCATCCAGACAGGGTCAACCAACTACAAGTTGTTAGAGCATGTCCAGAGGAGGGTGACCAAGATGGTAAACTGTCTCAATGGCAAGATGTAGGAGGAGTGGCTGAGGCCACTTAGTTCAGCTTGGAGAAGAGATGGCTGAGGAGCAACCCCATCACAGTTTACAACTTCCCCAAGGAGGTCAGTGGAGGGGAAGGTGCTGATCTTCTCTCTGGCGATTAGGGGTAGGACATGAGAAAATGGAATGAAGCTCCTTGGAAGTTCAGGTTCAACATGNCCAGAGGAGGGTGACCAAGATGGTAAACTGTCTCAATGGCAAGATGTAGGAGGAGTGGCTGAGGCCACTTAGTTCAGCTTGGAGAAGAGATGGCTGAGGAGCAACCCCATCACAGTTTACAACTTCCCCAAGGAGGTCAGTGGAGGGGAAGGTGCTGATCTTCTCTCTGGCGATTAGGGATAGGACATGAGAAAATGGAATGAAGCTCCTTGGAAGTTCAGGTTCAACATGAGAAAAAGTTTCTTCACTGAGAGGGTGGTCAGGAACTGGAACAGGCTCCCGAGGGAAGGGGTCATGGCACCAAGCCTGTCAGAGTTCTGATCCTGATGATGCCCTTAGTCATAAGGTTTAGTTTTAGGTGGCTCTGTGAGGAGCAGGGAATTGAACTTAGTGATCTGTATGGGCCCCTTCCAACCTGAGACAGTCTATGACTCCATCAAATATTTGGACCATGTTGTGTAAGCTAAGTTTTGGATTTTAATCAGTTGTGCAAGGTAGGTGGCAGTCTGTTTCTTTAGTGTGCTGTAGAAGAAAGAGAGAGGTATATTGGTGCCCTGAGCATCCCTTTGCCCCAGGCATTGCCCTCAGTTGTAGCTACAGTTTCTCCTCCCAGGCAGCCCCAGCTTGGTCAGCGAAGGTTTGTACCTTCTCTACCTGACCCTCCTGTGGCTTGCAGGGAACTACTAGGGGTAGCACAGGAATGGACTATAGCTTTGTAGCAGCCAGCATCATTTGAAGTTTATGCGATATTTAGTGGCAAATTATACCTTGCATTTTATTGACTAGTTCTGTCTAGTACATCAGCTTTGTGCTGCAGTGCATCCCCCAGGTTACTCCACGTGGTAATAACAGTATGTGCTCTATCTTGTACACGTTAATTTTAAATTATGTTTACACAGTGCACGATATAAATCAATTGAAGCTTGACATTCCTATTTCAGGGTAGAAATAGCTGGTCAATATGACCTGATATTATTGATTGGACTGTTTGCGTATTTGTTATGCAAACTATACAGGTAATGAATATCAATATACAAGAGTCTGCTGAAATGTTTTATAGTCAAAAGCACGGAGACTGAACATGGAAGGCAGTCTCCCATGTTGGAAAGCAGTTGCCAGTATTTTGGTACAATAGATTCATCTGTAATCTAAAGTATATATAAAAAACGAAATGTGAAATACTCTGTCTTAAAGGGAAAACATGAACATATGTTTCATAGTACACTTCTGACATGTGGTGTCTCACACTCCAGAGCGACTTTTTTTTAACATAGGATGCAGAGCTGGTGTTAGAGCTATGGAGTTTCCAGGCAGAAGCAGAGGCACAGTGAAGTCTTTCTTCTAGCTGTACTCTACTAGTAGTCTTGCACTGCTACTTCCTCCAAATTTGGCAGACCTTCTCCTGCCCTGTACTCAGTGGTTTGAGATCCTAAGTGCTTGCTCTGATTCTTGTCTTTAAAACTTGTTCTAATCAGGTACAGGTTTCATGGAAATAATTAGGACTGAATAGCAATGAGAAATGGATAATATGTCATTATTGTAAATCAGAATTACTAAACATCATCATAATGTCACATCATCATAATGGCAATATTTGTAGAAGAAAAAGAGACCAAATCTATGGCTAGTAAGGGAAAATTAAGATTAATTATAAGACAATTTTTGGCTTTATAACATGGCCCCTGCAGCAGTCGTGGGGTACAATTGGGCTGTCTTGGGAGCAGAACAGGGACAGAGCTGTGACTCTGGAAGATGTCACATGGCTCCATGTTCCCAAGACATGACATAGAAGAATTAGTTGGTGCTTCCTGACTAACTCAGACTGTGCTGAGTGGTGTGCTGGGGATGACTGCATCACAGGCAACAAGTCCATTATTTGGGATGTAAAAACCCCTCCATTTTTCTTCTCTTATTTTGTTAACAGTCTGTAAGTATGTCTATACATGCTCCGAGCAGATCTGAGCTTACTTCACCGATGTTACAGCCTTACTTAAAGCTACACAGCCATGCTAATGTGTCAACAACCTACAACAAAAATTGATTATCAGCAAGGCTTACTAGCTTGGGCCCAGCTTTATGCAAGCATGACAGTCTGGCTTTCATTCACAGCTTTTAGCTCTGGCTAACTCCAAGTGTGGGCAGAATATGATAATGAAGTACAGGAAATGTCATGTAGACATAACTCAGGTTCTCATGATCTTTAGAAACTTTATATTCTTTTAACACTTCAATTTGAGAGTACATGATGAAAGGAAGCAAATTCTCCCTGTTTAGAATGGGATTCCTCCTAGAAAAATTGTGTGGTTTATATTTTAGGGTTCCAGATATGAAACCAGTCATCCACATGCTGTCACTTCTTTGGAATATAGGATGGTGTTTTTTGGTCTTGAGATGTACTTCCCATTGCTTGCAAATAGAGAAGCTAATAAGGTTCCAGACACAGGTACCACGAGACTGATTTTTCTGTCTTGATGGGAAGAATAATATTGAAGTGTTACATCCACAGTAAGCTACAAGTGGCAGCAGCACACTTTACATTGGAAAATAAGAACTACCTCCTTGGGAATAAAAAGCTTTTGCTTCCATTCACAAGGGGATAGAACCCTGCCCCTGTGAAGCATTGCTGGGATTGCTGACATAAAGGCTACCAGCCTTTATTTTTGTCTCAGAAATAAACAAAGCTAGAAATGCAGAATGGTGGTGTGAATATCTGAATTCATAGGCATGAACACTCATATTGTTCTTCACTGTCTACATTGCTTATTAATCCTTTATGGAAGATTAAGGAACAGGCATTTTGATTTTTATTCAATGTGCTATAATGAACCTGAAGAATATTGAGAAAAATTTCTGTATTCTTCCTTGGCACTGCTTCATCTTCAGAATACAAATGATATTTTATTTAAAATCTGAATTCCCCTTTCTTTTCTACTTTCAGTCAGTCTTGTGAATTCTTTTCATTTTACCTGTGCTAATACTTTCTGGAATGACCATATTGTAGAATTATTAAATATAAAGATCTTTGCTTTATCAGGCTTATCAACAATTATTGGAGGGTAAATTGTTTGTGGTTTAGGTAGTTTAGGGGAAAATTTATTGGTTTAAGAGTGAGCTCATATTTCAATTCGTGGCAGACTGTTACAGTGATTAGTTACCCTATATNTTTATCTGCATGTAAAAAAAAAAATCATCTGGAGTAGCTGCACTTGGAAGGTGTTGACTGCTTTGACAAAATACTTCCTTACAGACTTGATGTAGTTGGTCCATATTCCCTTTAGGATCATCTCATTAGATAGCCCACAACAATTACAGTACTCTGGGCAGAGTTCTGTTTCCAAGTGGTAACCCTATTAATATTTTAGGTGACACATCATTAGAAAACAGTGTTAAGTCACAAACTTCTCGAAGCACCAAACCAATAAGGAATTTGCTAGTAACATTCTTCCAACATTTCACTTTCTCCTCGTTCTCCTTGTTCTTCTCCTTCTCATTCTTTCTTTTTGTGAACTGAGTTTGCAGGTGACAATTTGGAGGACTATATTTGTATCTTTTAAGTCATTCTGCATTTGTCATGCAGTGTGATGTCACCCAAGAATCTAACAAAACAGAAAAAAGGTGGATGATGGACTTTGGTGTTAAAAAATGGCAGTTGGTAGGTTAAATTCAGACTTGTATGCATCTCTTCTGTCACTGGACCAACAGAAAGGAATATTCTACAACATGCTTACTCAATGGTAACCTCTTTGGGAAAAGAGCCATAATGAGTTATTCAATTGTACTATGCATAATCCACACTTAGGAGACATCTCTTATTTTCAATTATTTGGCTTAAAAAAAGAGGTAGGCCATTGTATACCAATTAATGGTCCTCCTTTGCAAGAGATTCAGAGTTGCAGTTATCTAACAAATAGATTAGAGGAGAGAAAACCTGTATTTCCACCAGTCCCACTGCTTGGATAATCAAGGAAGATGAGTTGTCTTCTTCAAACTGGCAGTTCCCCAAGAGCCAGTACTTGGAGCTCTGAATAGATGAAACAGACTTGGATTTTGCTTGGTATATTCATGTGTTTAACTCATCTCTGTCATGTTTATCTTGTGCAGATTGCATTGAAGGCAGTTGCTGCTCACGTACATGTTGCTTTTTTCCCCCCCATTATGTATGCAACATGTGCATGAGAAGAGTTTCGGAGAACAGGTGGAAATGACACAGCCATGTGTTGCAAGTATATTCATAGATTACAGAGCCTAAAAGGAGGACTGCAACAGTCTAATCTGACTTCTTACACAATGCTCTTCTGTACATTCATAATATAGTTGAGGGGAAACATGCCGTTTCAATTTAAACATTTATTTCCTTAGATGCTATTCAGTAGTCATTAATACCAAGGGCCCCATTTCTCCTGTGACAATAACATCTTCATGTGTTGGAGCAGGAAGATAGTGGTGGGGATGTTAAATTTAAAAAAAGATGTACACCCCATCAATGACTGTATTCCCCTGCAGCCCCACACATTTG
Source organism: Scytalopus superciliaris (assembly GCA_013400415.1). Taxonomy (NCBI): domain Eukaryota; kingdom Metazoa; phylum Chordata; class Aves; order Passeriformes; family Rhinocryptidae; genus Scytalopus; species Scytalopus superciliaris. The sequence goes on along the minus strand of VXBX01006700.1, from coordinate 210,863 downwards.
TCCTTGCCCTCTTTGTAGTCTGGACAATTGAAAGTCTTTACTTCAAATTTCTTGCCATTTTTTTTCAATTTTTTTTTTTAGCTCTCTTGTAGAAGACCCCTTGCATTTTACTTACTGTCACATTTCCTTTCACCCTGTGTACTGATAATCCAGTCTCTGTTCCTCCAGTGATTTGGCTTCTGCTTCTAATTTTCAGTCCTAAATCTGTTTCTTCTTCCTCTGTTCTTTGTGCCCAACCTCTATTCCCCCCCTCTCTGCCCCAGCCTTGGTTTTGTACATCAAAAGAGGAAAAAATTGTCTTCTACACCTGTGTTTCTTTAAGTAGTTCACAGCTTTGGCTATTTTCATGTGTTTCCTTCTTTCAGTGATGCAGCTTAGTCACTATTTTCTTACATTAATTTCTAATTTCTTTTCTTGTAATTACTTTCCTTGCATTTGCAAGTAAGTATTTTAGGATCCAGCCCTGCCAGTGATCCTGAAGGTAACATGGACCAACAACATCAAACCCACTGGAAGTATTTTGTTGAAACAGCCATCAACTTTCAAGTGCAATTGCTTCAGATGAAATTGTTTTTGCATGCAGATCATAAAATCATATAATAGATAAAGTATTCTAGAATTATGGAATAGTCAAAAAGAGCCTCACTAGTGAATTCTTTCCCTACCAAATCTGAGAGGGAGACTGCCCCATCTGGCTTTGTCATCTGTCTTTCTCTTCTGCTTTCTGTATTCCTGAATCTACTGACTTACATATTTCTCTAACATATTTCAGCAGTACCTGTTTTTTCCCTGCTTGCTAAGATGGAAACCACACTGCTTCTCAGAGTCCAATACGCAAACCTCACCCCAAAGCTCTCCTTCAGCTCCAGTTCTTATGGGTGTTGTGCAATTAGTATTTTGAATTCAACTACTTCATTTCTATTTTTTTTTAATTATTATTATTGTTATTTTGTCTTTCTCTGGCCTTATGCAGGAGGGACAAGCCTATTTAGCACTATGAGTTGATAAACTACTGTTGCTTTGGCTTGCTACAAGTTGTGGAGAGCTTAAAACATATGCAAAATTTATCCTAGAAGACACTCTAAACAAACAGTAAATTGTGTCAAAAAAAATAGAGAAAGTTTTATTGATACTTTTTTTTCTTGTCTCCTAAGAAATACAGAGCATGAAACTTGTCTGGCAGTTGTTTCTCCCTTAAAAGGATTTAAGAAAATATCCTGCACTCTGGATATATTTGCAAAAGAGTATCCCAAAACCTTTCTGCAATAGGAAGCTGGGGCCAGCCACTAGAAGGCAACATGATCCCACAAACAGTCAAAGGTAGTATTCCCTCAGAGCTACTTACTTTGAAACCTGCACTTCTGCTCAATTGTCACTTGTATGTGTAATTAGTAGGGGAGCTATTCAAAAAACAGCATTTTTCTTGGGCAGTGATTGCAGCACTGCAGGGTTTGAGGGGCACACAATGAGAAGAGGCAGTGGTCACTGGTGGCACACAGGTGTTCAGTCCTCTGCTTTAATTTTATAATCAGCTGTGTTTGCAAAACAGGCTGCTGACATTTTATTGGAAAATATTTAAATACTAATAATGGTCTCTTGATCATTCAGAGTTTCTTAGACCTGAAGCTCTGCAGGACTTTGTGAAGTGGATTTGCTGTGCCAGCTTGGTTTTCTGAGCTACGGGTAGTAAATAACTTGTCCCTGTCAGGAATTTAATGCTCCCAAAGCATAGTTAATATATCCCTATGTCTGGGTCGATATACAACTGGAACATAGATGCAGTGCTCCTGTTTCACCTTTTCCTTTTCATCTCTCTTGCAGCTGAGAGACCCAACAGATGGTCCTTTCTGTGTCTGTGTGCTAGAAGTGTAGTGTAAGAGATGCTGCTAAGTATTTTCTGCCCTTTGATTTTGAAGAAAACATGTAAATGGAGGAAATCTTGTTCTACACATGAAAAGAATAGAACCCAATTAGCATGGCACTCTGGTCTTGGAGTGCTGCCCCAAACTCAGTACCTTGCAGCTCCTAAAGGGACTTAATCCTTTGTCCTAAAGGGACTCAATCTTTGTCACCTGTTTTTTGGGTGCTGATGATGTTTGCTTTTTTTCCTAGCATTCACCTGGAATACCACTCTTTTTGCTGTAATACCTTGGTCTCTTTCAGTGGATTTTGTCTTACGTGTGAATAACAAGGTCCTTTCTTTGCATTTATTCCTTTTTACTCACTTGTGCCTCATGTGCAGCCTCTCCAGGCACCTGCCACTGGCTGGAGGCTGGAAGAGATGCCATGGAGTCTCTCAGAGCATGTCTTCTTCAATAGCATGAAGGGGAGGGAAAAAAACACTTGAGGGGAAATATCCTGGCAGTAGGTAAGTAACTCCTCCTCCCCGTTACTGTTCCTGGTTTGGTAAGTTTGTGGATCCAGGCAAGTGTATTTACTATAGAATCTAATAAGATTCCAAGATTTGATTAAACCTGAAAGGGGAATGATAAAATAATTGTGTTTGGCTTTGAGAGCACCAGCTCACCTGTTACCAGTCAGAATACATAGTTCTCTTGCCTTTGATGGCTATACCTAACAGAAACAGAGCCTTTTACACAGCTTCACTCCTTGAAGAATGAAAAACCTTGTTCTGTACCAAACCTTTGGATCCTCAGGAATAACTCAGAATTGTTCTGTACTGTATGAAAGAACTCCACAAGTGACAGACTTTTGGCTGCTCTGCCATAGTGATTTTTTTCATTATTATTGGGCCTGTATGTCTGGGGGGCTCCGTGTGTGTGTGATGAGGAACATCCATAAACTAGAAATCTAATTCAGGAGATTTTCACGTCTCCTGGCTAAAATACTCCTGAGATAAGGGCAGGGCAAACCTCTGCCACTGAAGGACAGATCAATACTGATAGACTCTGACTAATCCCTGAGGCTGCTGTGTGAGGAGAAGGCAGGGTTACCTGTATGCCTCTTGGCTGGCTGGGAAATGGGGTCAGGGTTTTGCTCAGGCAGGTGCAGAACCTGTTGTTTATTTAACAAGATTGGTGGCAGCTGCTGCTACTGCTTTGGAGCAATTAAAGAATGTGTTGTTGGGTAGGAGGTTGCCAGGTGCCGGCTGTCCTATATGCTATGTCAAGCAGGGCAAAATTTCATGTAAACACCTGCCAGCATCCCAGGCAAACCTGAACTAAGGGGCTATTATGTACCTGCCATTAAGCCATTTGTGGGTTTAGCTGACAACAACGTGTGCATGCCAGCTATCTCCAAGCAAGGGCTTGCAGAGATAAGATATATACCCATGTTTCCTTGCCTCCAACAGATGCCAGGCCAGGATGTTTGAGAAACACCAACAACCACTTCAGACTTTACCAGTTACAACACCTGGGGCCCAGCCCATGTGTGAAGTGAACCAGTGCTGTGCTGGTGATAGCAGGAAGAAGGTACAATGCACATGGTGGAGCTCTGACATGGACCAGACCTGCCAACCACAGCTTGATGTTTCAACACGGGGTCATTTTTCCTCATAGAATGTGGGGTTTTAGTGGGCTTTCTTGCCTCCACATACATGGCAGGCAGGCTTACAGGTTAGCCCCTCAGTTTATTTCTAAGCATGTATATGATCTCTGCTCTGTTAAATTGAAATTGGTACAATTGGTGTTAATAGTCACAAACTTTCCCTGAAATGAACAGATGCTTCTACAGAAAAAAAATTATGACTCTGAAATATTTAAAAGTATATCTTACAAGAATTAATACACTGCTAAGAGTGCATGTGATGCATAGTGCTTCTGCTACTTCAGTGTACGAGATACTCAGATATTCTGCTGCAGTTGTCCTCTGAGACTGTAACTCAGGGAAAGAGGCCAAAAATATATACAGAATGGCCCTTTCTTTTGGTGACTCAGCCAGAGACCAGGACTAGTCTCTCAGAGCAACTCTACACAATGTCTGTGGCTAATGGCCCTCAAGGGACCATCAACCAGCCAGAAATGGCTGAATGACACTAGGGATGTAGCCACTGCCCTCCTGTCCTGAGGGATGCTGGAGGAGCAGATAGGGGGGCTGGCACTGGCAGGGGGGCTTTTCCATCTCGGGGGGGGTCCTGCAGCTTCCAGAAATACAACAGGTAACAGCAATCATAACATGAGGAGGGGGAATCAGTACATAGAAGGCTTTTCAATTCATTGCCATACATTAGACCATAAGAGCATATTTTTCCTGTGTGCTTTATGAAGTTTGAGACAGTCAGCACCTTGCTGTTCTGATTTGCGCTTTGTTCTGAAAGGAAAAGTAAAAGGCTTACTCAGAATGTACTTGTGGCAACAGTTTCTTAAATTGCTGAATTGGTGAGTCCAGCTATACTGACAGCACAGAGGCCTGCCCCCTTCCTGCAAATCCCATCCAACCACTCGTGTTTGCAATGCTGTGTACAGTCTGTGAGTGCTTGTGAGTTTAGGCAGATGGGCTGTGTGCATGTGTCCAGGTAACTGTGCGCTTTGAACTGTTCAGATGAATGATAGAAATTCACAGATTTGGAAGTTGATATTCTTTTTGATTTGCAATAAGACAATGCTGATATTTTTAGTAGATTAGTGTCCCAGGAGTAAGCTATCAATGTTCCTTCATGGGGAAGTGAATGACTCAAATTCAGACTCAGTTTCTGTGTACTGTGTATGTTTGTAACAGCAGTTATTATATGTGCATTTTTCTTCTTTATTGGAAGGAAAACCTGCAGTCTCTTGCCCCCTGCAGTTTTTAGTGAATACTGTACATAAATGATTTATTCTTTTCTTTTAGAGAGGGCTTCGCTCTGCACAGCATCTGTCACCTTGGGATTTCCCCCTCCCCCTCTTGCAGAAATGTAGCTGGAAGCTGTTTAACTCAATCTGAACACAACTCGAAGTTGGTTTGGTTAAATCCATCAAGCTTCAACTACTCTTTAACATTCTCTTTCATCTGGTGAGGACCTTCATTAATATGCGCCATTTGTGATTAAGGTAACACTTACAGGACCATCACAGAATTATGTGCAGATTGCTACACTTCAGAAATAGTGCCCTGTAATTCATCCATGAAATTCAGAATCCTAGAGTTTAAAAAAGAATATTGCAAATCTTTAAAAAGGTTTTTTGAATTTTTTTTTTTATTTTTAATCAAGTAAAGTCATGCCAATAATTGCTCTCTAACACATGATCTCTTAGTTTGTTGTGGCATGGAGATAAGCAGTGAGACAAGATTTCAACTGAAGGATGTGTTGCCCAACACATAAATTAGGGTGGATCAAGAAAGTTAATCCATAAAAAGTCCTAGCCTAGTGGGATGCCAGGATCTTTTGCTGGTAGCTTTTCTTCAGGTGAGAAATAACTGTGCTACATTAGGTACCACATAGTAGTAACTTAGCAAATGCTATGTATTGTGAATTTTACTTTTTATTTTTTAGACAAAGTTCAAAGTAGCATTCTAAAATAGAGCCATCAGGTGAACGTCTGTGTAAAGGCCAAAGAAATGCAGTTCCTGGCATGAGATAAAAGACAAAAATAAAATGGGTAACAGGACAGAGAAACTTTGGAAGTAGATGATTGTATCAAAGCAAATCATGACAGAGGTCAATGGGGAAGAAGATTAAAGTAGAATAGGAAAAGTAATCAAAGGAGGTCTCAAGCTGTTGGAGGGTAAACTACATGTTTCTGAGAAGGGAGTCTTTGAATCAGTAAATACACCTAGTGTAGTTATGCCTTTTCTAATGGTCAAAACTGCTCCCACTGAAGTGAGTTCAAAGATTTCAACAGATACAAAACTGAGTCTGCAAAGAGCCTTAGCATCATCACTACTGGAAATAGCAAGTGTCATCTGCTGGGGCTTTGCTGATCACAAAGAAGAGCTGGAAAATAGCATCCAACTCAAAGCACATGTAGCTCAGCCATGCATGGCTCATGGGAGCTCCTCTTTTTCAGGTAGGACATTACTAGAGGACCTGGTGCCAATCACAGGGTGCCGGGGCTCCAGTGGGGAGATTAGGAGGTACATAGGGCAAGTCATCACTAGCATGCAAAATGCTTTGATGCATGATCGTCATAGAATTATGGAATCGGAACATGGCTTGGGCTGAAAAGGAACCCAAAGACCATTCAGCTCCAAGCCCCCTCCCGTGAGCAGGGACAGCTTTTGTTAGACCCAACCTGGCGTTGAACACTCCCAGGGACGGGGCATCCCCCATTTCTGGGTGTCTGACAGAGAGAGACATCAAAAAGGATGGGAAGATAGGAGGTTTATCAGCACATCAAAAGGGAAGGTGCAGCTAATGTGCCTGCACTGAGGTTGGAAGCATGGTCACTTGTTTAATGAGCAGAGTACAAAGAACCTAACTTTATTTCAACCTAAAGTAATAACTTTTATTTCATTTATTTAGTAATGCAGTATGCCATGTTCTATGCCAGAGAAAAGAATCAGGGCTGGGATGTGGAAAAACATTTGTGAGATAGGAGTTTTCAGGAACGCAGTGGCATGAATTCCATTTGAACCAAGAAAACAAGGAAGAAGGAGTTTCATATGAAGAGGAGCACCCTTGAACACCAGATTTCTTTTTGTTTTTTTCTGCCCACTTTGCCTATTAAAGGATAACTCTAGCTTTACAGAATGGCCCATCTGCTCTGCTGGAGGGTGGACTGCTGCAAGAGTGGAAGGAAGTGGAGCTCAGAATTCCTGAGGAAGTCAAGACATAGCCCTTTACCTGTTCAACAGAGGTGTTACAACATGTTCAGTGGATGGACAAGTTCCAGGTTACTTCCCTGGAGAAGAAAGGAGAGCAAAACAAAGATGACTAAGAGGATGAGATTATCTGTAAGCAGCAGACAGAAGGGGGGACCCTGCAGGTCTAAGGTGAACTAGAGACTAAGTCCCTTCTTCTGTACATGGACAGGCACATGGAGATTAACTACTCTCACTGATGGGCTGTGAGAGTATTTAGGCTGGAGATGTGTATCATGCTGCATGATGCACTGAGCTGGAAACCATTTCCAGGGGCCCTTGTGGCTGAGGGGTTAGGAGGAAGGAGGGAAACTGAGAAACACAGGGCATGAGAAACACAAAAAGCAAGGTGATAAAAATTAGAGAGCAAAAGGTGATGTAGAAGCTTATGGCTGCAGTTTCTCTTCTCAGACCATATGAACCACTTGGAACTGGGAATTGCTTTCCCTTCCCTTAACCTCAAATGTTTGTGTAAAGGGGAAATTCAATCATTTTTATAAAGATACTGCAAATTGCATATCAATTTGCATTGTTTGACTTATTTGCATACCAATCCCACTTAGTTGCTCATCCTGTAGTTTCCAGGGTCCTCCTTCTTGCCCTTCTTGAAAATTGGAACAATGTTCTCCAGCTTCCAGTCAGCTGGGATCTCTCTGGATTCCCAAGACCACTCAAAAATCATTAACAGAGGTTTTGCAATGACATCAGCCAGCTCTTTGAGGATTCTGGGGTAAATCACATTAGGCTCCATAGATTTGTAGGGATCCAGCTGGAGCAGCAGATCCCACACCCTTTCAGTGTCAACTGGGAGTTGATTATTCACACAGTCATGGTCTTCGTGTCCAGGGCACTGAGAACCCCTTGATTTGTCATCCATGTTGAAGACAGAGGCAAAGAAAGCATTAAACACCTCTGCCTTGTCTCTGTCCCTCTTTGTGCAGTGACCATCATCATCCTGTAATGGGCCAATGATATTTCTATGCTGCCTATTGCCATAAATGTATTTGAAAAAGCTCCTTTTATTGTCCACTACATTTCTGGCCAGATGAGCTTTGGCCACATGAATTTTCTCCCTACAGTGACAAGTCACATCTCTGAATTCTTCCCATGTCATTTGACCTTGCTTCCACTGGGAATATGTCTTCCTTTTTTGCCTTATTTCTAAGAGAAGATCCCTGCTCATCCAAGCCAGCCTTTTGCCTTGTCTGCTTGACTTCCAACATCTGCTCCTGTGCCCTTAGGAGGTGATGTTTGAAAAGTGACCCTCACACCTGCAAAAACATTTTCCCAGGGGACCTTATTTACTAGTTCCCTGAGCAGCCTGAAGTCTGTTCTCCCCATGTCCAAGTGGAGGTTTTGCTGGCACTTTTCCTCCTGTCAAAAGAGATTCTAAACTTGATCACTTTGTGTTCGCTGTGTCCAACATGGCCACCAATCTCCACTTGGCTCACGAGATCCACTCTGTTGACAAGCAGCGGATCAAGGAGCACATCTTTCTCAGTTGGCTGTCTTAGGGCCTGTTCCACGAAGTTGTCATCCAGGTTTCTTGGGAATCTTCCTGCCTGGGTTGTACCAGTTGTTTGATGCTCCCAGTTAATTTTTGGCAATTTGAAGTCCCCCATAAGGACAAGGGCACTTGACATGGAAGTGTTTGGCAAATGCCTGCAGGATGTGCAGAACTAATAGTGGCATCAGGAAAAGTTTCCAGAGTGAAAACCAAATACTGGCTTTATGGTCTTCAAAAAGAATGTGCTGGCAGTGGGTAATGGTTGCTGTTGAGGTAGAGGAGAGTTGCTATGGTATCATGAGGCTCTCAGTTTTAGAAGCTACTGGCTGGGAGTACTGAGGGGGCAGAGAAGGAGACAGGCTTAAGAAACTGCTTTCTGTAGGAAAAGGGAGATTCCATCTTGAAGAAGGATCAGGGAATGGAGTATAGTAGTGTAGAGTTATTTCTGCTTATGATGACTAGCCCCAAAAAGGGGATTTCTGTGTGGGGTGTATATCACAGGGATGGAAGAGCTCCCAAGGAGTACTAGGTAGTAGGTGGGACTCCATCAAGAATTGTGTATTCTTGGTGGTAGCAGCATTGTATATTTGAATTAATTTTGTAATTTGAATCTTGCAGTCCTGCTGAAAGCAGTATCCATTTGTGGGGCCACTGTCTGCCTCAGAAAAGAGAGTAGATTGTTGAATGGAAAAAATACTGTTACCTCAGGTGGGACTGGGCAGTTTCTCTGTGAATCATGTTATTTCCTACTTGGAACTGGGGCACGTGATAGCAAAGGAGGCTCTGATGAAAAAAAAAAAAAAAAGAAAAGAGATACCTTCACTCTTTCTTCCCCTCTTATCAACCTTCCCTTCCCCCTGTCTTCTCTGCCAGTTACTCTCTCGTGTTTCAGCCCCTCTGTTGCCCCTATCTCAGGTCTCACACATGAAGCCTGAGCTTCTTAAGTAAGTGATAAGAGACTGGAGTAACAATGGGTTTGAAGAAGAGAAATACAGGCCAGAGAAAATATCTTCAATTGATGAAGGAATGCCATATTGTTTGTCTTGTGTAGTGTTCTTGTTCAATGAAATTATCTGTACAGTCCCGTAATTAATTCTTTTTTCTTGCAGTTATAACAATTAGCATATAACACAGATAAATTGGAGAGGCAGTGGTTGGTATTTTGCCTTCAGCAGCCAACAGTGCAATACATTAAGCCACTGAATCATCTATGGTGCTGCAGAGCATTTCTCCCTTTGAAAAAAAGTGCCCACCATTAACACACTAGGAAAGTAAAATGAGCCAGAAATTTATGGCAAAGAGGCAGTGCTTCAAATGTACATTTTATGCTGCTAAAGAAAGCCACAGAACTGTGACCAAAATCCCATTAAATGGAACACTTTCTATTTAAATGTTCCCATGACATGATTCTGGTATTACTGTACCGGGGAGGCACATAACTGTCAGGCTTAAAGTCTGCTCTTCTTTCCTTCTTTGAGTGGCTCTGCAGACTCAGGCTGTCACTTCCAGCTCAGGAGCTCAGGCGAAGTGCCAAACTTCTGGGCAGAACAACATCTCACCTCTGACTGTTGCTGAACCCCTCAGCTTGTGTACCTTTCTCAGTGAGGCATTAGCAACTTGGTGCTCAGGTAAGGAAACTCAAGACCCGACAAGGAAAACTGCAATGCTGTTACCCTCTCCTGGGCCATCCATCAGCTTTGCTGCATTCCTCATGGGATGAACTCCCACAGAGGGTTATTTGTGGCTGCCTGTTCAGAGTAGAGTGATGCATTTCACCCATAAGAAAGAAGTAGCAATTTGTTTATTGAAATAAAACAGCAATTCAACAAAGTTTGATAGTAAATGCAACAGTGACTTAGCAAGATTTGATGGTAAGGTACACTTGACTATTTACTTCATAGAAGACAGGGTCAGACAAAATTGCTGGGTTTGTTGAGTCATGAAGTTCAGAAAGGACCCCCTTGCATTCTAAACTCCTTCTCAGAGATGAGTTTAAGTGCAGCTGGATTCAGACTTAGCCCTAGACTTGCTCAATGGTCTATGGCTAAATTATTATATTCGGACAGTCCATCCTTTATATCACTTAGCTAAGATTTAAAACCTGAGAAGGCCATTAATCACTTACTGAGAATCCACTGGGGCAAGGAATCTCTCAGCCGCACGGAATAACCTTGAGAGGTGTTCCTGCTCAAGGGGAGATCCCAGTGTGCAGCCCACGACTGTGCAGCAGGGCTCAATGGGCCTGAGTGTCCGCAATTTATGGAGTAAGATATTGATTTACAGTCCTATTTGCATACCAACTACAGAAGTTAGTTTCTTCCAAACTTGGCTGGAGTCAGACCTTGACCAGGACTGTGGTGGGGGAATCAGGGTGTGTTGCTCAGATTAGCCCTTGGCTTCTGTGCTGTTTTCTGTCTGCCCTGAATCCACTATGAGTTGGACCCAGCTATCAATGAACCAGACTGACCCATTACAACCACCACTGGTGGTTACCACTTGATCAGGTTGCAGGAAATAGAGGTTAGGTTTTGGAGGTTTGGGGACCACGTCACCATAGTGCCTGTCTTTTTCCACTGGCAGACAGGCCTCTGGCAGTGTTTGGCTGGCCAGCCAGAGTGTGATAAACTAGAAGTTTTCGTTGCTGTTTTTGAATCACCCTTTGGGCATTCAAGGCATGCTGGGGCTTCTTACCCATGCAGAGAAGAGTTTCTCACCACAAAGGGCAGCAAACTGAAGTGAGTTACAATTAGAGTCTGTGTGCACCCACTGTAAGCATCTGACATTATCTGGAATACCACATTTAGCTTTCTTTCAAAGGTTGGGTACACTTAATGCTGACTTACATTAAACACTTGTTAAATGCTTGTAGTAATCCGAAGTGTAGTGTATACAGAGTGGAGTATAGGAGCTGCTTCAGAGAAGGGGAAAAAAATGCCTAAATAAATCTTCACATATTGTTATCTCAAGTTCCCCAAATACTGGTGATGCTAGAAACAACAGTATAAGAGAAAAGAGGAATGTAAATAATAAACTAAAGTCTACAAGTCTTGCTTTGTCCACTGACAGGCTGAAATACTCCTCCTTTTTTTTTTATAACATTCTGTATTGGAAGGTCAACCTTTTATGTTCCCAGTTCAAGAGCTTTGGTGCAATCATCATTATTTCTACAATGTAGACATCTATAGCACTATTTTAACATCTAGCTAATTTGTAAAGTATGTAGAAAACTTATCAGCTTTGGGATTCCTCCTAGAAACAACTAGCAATAGCCAGCAGATCAACTGGAATTGTTTTAGTTAGGCATATTTTTCATTTTTGCATGTTGGGTTTGGTTTTTCATGTCTTGTGCTTGGATATTGACCTTTTTTTAAAAAATCATGGCTTGATCAGTTGCCTTACTCTTGGTTGTCCTCTTTCAACCTAAAACTTTAGCAATAGTGGAACAGGGAATTACTTTCAGGTAACTGTTCAGTGTCTGGCTAGCTAAAGTGATTTTACTCCCTCCTTGCAGTGGACATCACAGTCCCTGGCAACACTGGTGAGCTCCCTGGCGGTCTCAGAAAGGACACAAAGACCTGAATCATCATGTAAGTACCAGCTCCAAGGCATCTGATTTCCCATGTCAGTCCTTAGTCACATTTGGGCAATGCAGAATTCTAAATTAAAGTTCATCTCTTCTGTGAGTGAACAGGACTGCAGCATTCTTCCTAATGTTATGTGGGAAGTAAAATCAGCTAAACCCCAACAGCCCTAAACCTCTCACAATCCCAAATAAGCTAAGAGAGGTAATATATTTGAAGAGATAGGTATGTTAAAATATGGTGTCTGTCAGGTAACTGAGCCCATATTTTGTTGCAAATATTTTTTTATAATTTTCCTGGCCAATGTTACTATTTATCAAAGCTCTCTTTTGTTTAAGCAAGGGCTTTGCTGCCTCACAGCCTGTCTGCTTGGTCCTGCAGTGCAGCCATTGAGCTGAATTTATGACACAACAGTAATTACCCTGCCAAGTCCAACCAGCTGCTGTTTAACAAAGAAACCCCCAAAACTCTAAGAAACAAAACCACCGGATTGTGCCTAACAATGCAGAATTAGATGGTAGAGAACAGGGAAATCTTATTGGAGCACTAATGTTCACTGAAGTAGCAGGGATACTGGAAATGAATGGCAGAGTAAACAGTACGTTGAATAAATGTCTCCTCCAAGTTTACTCCATTGTAAGCACCCTTCTCAGTGTAGGGTGTTGCTACAGTGTAAGGCACACAGAGAGCCAAACACTCCCTTGGAGTGAACAAAAGCCTGTCTCCTGCTGTTGCTTAATGCTGTAACTTTTATTAGCAGCAAGTGACAGCAGTTTAGCCTCCGCTCCTTTTTCTAGATGATTACATTCTTAAGCCGATTGACTGCGGTGACTAAAGGCAGCTGTTGATCCACACTCTTACACACACAATGGCACACGAAGAAAAGAAACACCAGATTTTGCATGTTCAGGTTAAGCTTCAGGTTTTGATTGCCTGAGCAGAGGTGAAAAATTGGTTGCTGTATCAGGAGCCTGGCATCCCTAAGGGCAGTTTCCACCTGCCTAGCAAAAGCTCTGAGTCTGGGAGAACAGAACTGAACCTCCATGCTAAGGTCCCTTCCCTTTTGCCCCAGACAAAGCAGGGAAAGGGGAGGCCGGTAATAGTATGTAGTTGGTTGGATTTGGGCTACTAAGTCACTAACCAGGGAAAAGCCTGACAAGAAAAGGGAGGATTAGTGAATCAAATATAAAAGCAGCCTACACGGTCTTTATACAGAGCTAAATGTAGATGTGTAAATGGAATTTGTTTTCCTAATTTTACTTGGTTGTTATTTTTTATACCTAGATCTGTTTCCACCCACAAGTCCAGGCAGGTGCTTTGCTTCAGGCTCAGAAGACCTTCAGGACATCCAAAGTGACAATTGCCTTTTCTGTTAAGGCTTAAGGATGCGATGCCAGAGCATGGGGATATAAATGGTGTCAAACGGGGGTTCACTGAACTTGCAAGCTGCCCTTTGAGCTTGTAAAGAGCACTACTATAGGGGACAGTATTGGGAAAGGATTCCTCATAACCACAGAACAACTGAAAAGCTTTTTTTTTTTTTTTTTTTTGAGAGGGTACTGCCTTTTAACTAACTTGTTTGTGTGAATTGGCACAAAATTTTACCCAGGAGGAAAGATGACAGTGGAAGTGGAGTTGCAGCCATAATTACCTAATTAAGCTTTTTTCCAAGGAAAAACATGTCTTAGACATCACCTTATCTGCTGTAAATTAATGGAAAAAAACAAATCACTTTCTGCAAAGATTTAGGGAACAAATTTCCTGGCTCAGCCTCTGTCGGCTGCAATGCATAGTAAATACATCAGTTACAGGCCTCAGGAGAGGCTGATATAACAAGAAGACTCCTGCCATTGTCTTATCTCAGGTGAGAGGTAATTTGCTGTTTAAAGGAATATCCAAGAGCAAGGCCTCATTTACAAAAGGAAAATACAAGTGAAGGAAGTTGTGAAGTTTTTTCTCTTGTGCACAAACCAGTGAGCCTGCAGTAAAAAGGGATCGAACCATAAAATTTCCATTTTCCTTCTGGACAAAACTGTGAGGTGTCTGCTTAGGAGCCTCCCTAGCTAATACAAAAACACACACTGAAAAATTCTTCCAGGTGAAATCCAACTGAATGCAGCCAAGATACAATCACAGCTTTTAAATGGATGGTCATGTGGGAAAAAAATATTTTGACGTCTCAAATTGGAGTTTTCAAAAACGGTTAAAGCAAAAGGTACTATTTCTACTGGGAACCTGTGCCATCTGTTTTACTGCTTTGGAAGCTGCAATAGGGAAAAAGTTCTTTTTGTGTGCTAACAAATGAGAGATTTTGGCATCCTTAGTACCTTTTGCTCCTTTCTCTCTCTCCATACACCTAAGCTCTCATTCATATTTGTGTGACATAAAATGATTTATGAAGTGTTGGCCAGACATACAGCTTGTAAACTGATGGGAAAGCTGCTTGATTCTGTTTTGTGCAGTGTGAAAATGGATTTATGCACAGTGGAAGAACTTAACAGGGATGACAATTTGATAAGTAACATTGTTGTGGTAATTTATTTAGAGGAGAAAATGTAAACTAGATCTCAAAAGCTTGAGTAGACATAGATAATAGCTCACTGGTAAACCATATCCTGAGAAATGAAAGTGCTGCCAGTGTGCTGTCAGATAGGGAAAGTCTATTCAATAATGGAATGACACACCAGGGAAGCAGGTGGTTTTCAAGGTGGTAATAGAAGTATGAGCGTGGGTCTGAGCTGGAAAGGTCACAGTCCAATGAAGTAAGCACCAAGGAATGGAAAGATCCTAGGTTTTGTGAGCATGCCAGAAACTTGCTTGGTTTAAAAACATTTTGTAAAATTCTTCAGCCACTGATGGAGTCATATAGCAATATATGGCATTTTAATTTCAATCCACCAGTGAATGATTTTAGTTCATGCAAACCTGTTTTCTGTGTGGATGAGACAGACCATATAAGGTGAGAAGGTCTGTAAGTCAAAACCCCTAATGATAATAGCCATATAAAAGGGTTAAAAGCTCAGTTCTACTGCTTCCCTAGCATTCTCAGAATAGTTCATCAACTGTTTCGTTATCTCAGACAAAAGAAATTCAAGCTTACCTACAACAGCCTGTGTAGAATATGAGGGTAAAAGCTGCTTCTTCATGGTGAGCTTTCCAAAGCCCTGGGCTAAACCAGCAGCTATACTTTTCAGGTAGGGGTGGTGTCTTTGACATGATCCCTTCACAACAGAAGCCAAAATGAAGTGGTTTGTCTGTACTCCAGGGCTCAGGAGCTGAGTATGCAGTACTGACCTGGGCCACACTGATTTGGGCTGCACCTGCCCATTGCAGACACTGTCGTGTTTAAACACACCAACTCCCTTTCTAAGCTGTGATTGTGCTGCCCATGTGAATGTACCACAGCAGTAAACACTTCAATGGGAAACAAAAATCCCAGTGTTGGCAGAAGCATCTATTCCATCATTCTGCAGGAGCTGCACGTATTTATTTTGGTTATCTCTACCAGTAGGTGTCATAATACAGCAATCTGTGAAAATTCTTGGTGCAGCAGGAGATAAAGCAGTTAAATGAACACTAATAATTATGGAATTTTATTTAAATTATTGGATGTCAGCGGTTAAAAGGGTGGTTAAATTTCCTAGATGCTATCACACAGACATTGCTGTCCTTGTTTTGGGTGTGATGCAAATTAAAACCTCTGTCATTGCCCCCAAGAATATCTTTTCAATGCTTGTGGAATCTTGCTCCAAGAATGGTACCTGCCCTTCAGTGAGACACACTAATAATGGGGTGGGTAAGTGACTGAGGAGTGGCATTCTTTAAAGAAATTAACTATAACTTCTCCTTTGAAGAAAGAGATTCAAAATGAATGCTTCATACATTTGCTGATCTAAGAGCAGTCCACTTAGGTGTTTTTGTCATACATTAAAGCGCATTCTCAGCCGTGTCCAGTTTGGGATGAAGCTGGTTTCATCCTTCTAGGGGAACAAAAAGAAAAAGGTTGTCTACTCTGGGAAATCAATTAATATGTCAGATAGTCAATCAGGTGCCTGGGGTTTACTAGGAACATGTCCACTCAGAGCTGCTCCAAATTAATCTCACCTTCCCCATACCAATCCTGGAGAGCCTCAGGGACTCAGCACTCATGGATGTCCATCCATGCAGCTGAGGGTGTGAATGCCAGGCAGGGTGTTTAGTATTCAAGCCTTTGCCTGCACAGGCATGTTGCAATTTAGGAGCAGTAAAGTAGAGGTGTTTTAAAGTTTTATCCAACTGCTGACCTGATGACTTCTCAATACATCTCTTCTGCTCCCAGTGAAGGCCTCTGTTAAAATGTTTTGAGGTTGTTCTTGTGGTTTGGTTTTTTTTGTTTTGTTTGTTTGTAATGTTTGTTTGTTTGTTTTTGTTTATATTTGTCTTAGCCCTTTAAAGATTGTGGTTGCCAAAAAAACACCCCCATCACATTACATGAAAGGACATGTTACTATTCAGTGAGGGAAGAAAAACTGAAGTGCAAAATCTTGTTACAAATATATAAACCTTCTTTTGTCTATCCTTGCTTCATGTTCTCAGCAAAGTTCTTACTCTAAGCTCCAGGAATCATGTAAATCCATTCTGGGTATCTTCCATGGTTTTTGCAATCTGTATGCTGAAGATACTCCTGTGTTTTTAAGGCATTTATGCTACAACTGAATTTTAGATTCTTAAAGGGTTAATATAAGAAACAAAACGAAGTCCCATTAACAGGATTCCTCAGGACAGATGGAAGCAAAAAGAATTTAAGGATATGCATTTCCTTTTAGTGAAAACCTCAGCCCTGCAAATTCAGTTAAGAGAGAGTGCAAGAACAAACAAAGCATAAGGTTAAAAGGGCTCCATGAAAGCACACAGGGTTAACCATGAGGAACCCGTGAGTGACTTCTAGTCAGGCAAGACTTGATGGAACTCCTTAGCTCAGACTCAGCAACACCCACAGAGAAACCCTGCTGGACCTCTGATCTTGAGAGGCTGATTACCCAAGTCTTACTTGAGCGTTGGCTGTAACACAACACTGCAATAAGCGCTGCCATCTGCAGAACAGAACCAAAACTACTTAATTGGTAATAAAACTTCTTTGACAAGTGTGGGTTTTACACTGCACACCTCCACCATGTCATATTGTCACTCTTGAAGGAAATGAGACAAGATCACTACATTATTTTGGTATCTCAAAAGACTCTGGGAAGAAGTCTGGTCTCTGTTGAATTCAACAACAGTGAGATATTCATGAGGCAAAGCCACCGCAGCGAACTGGCTTGTCACAACTAGTGACGACTTCAGAGTGGTTTACCATTTATTAGCGTTCAAGCTGAATCTACTACTTGGCAACTAAATTTTGCAAATGAACATACCAAATTAGCTAGCAGGTGTCAGTGGATGAACAGACAGTCTGGCACCCAAACCAAATGCTTATCCTTTTTTGAACTGAAGGAAACTCAATCAGTAATGAATGAGCTTTTGACCTTCATCTTAGATCTGTCAGCTTTCTAGAAAGCAACATATACTCAGAGTACTTGATGCAAGTCTCCCACCTCAGTAGTAATCACTGGAAGAACCATAATAATGAGAGATGTGTAAACAACTGTCCTGGTTTTGGCTGGGATAGAGTTAATTTTTTTTCCCGGTAGCTGGTGCAGGGCTGTTGTTCAGATTTAGAATGAGAATAATGTTGATAACACATTGATATTTTAGTTGTTGTTCAGTAGGGGTCAGGGATTTTTCAGTTTCTCACCCCACCCCATCAGGGAGCCCGCTGGGAGACACAAGAAGCCATGACAGAGCATGGCCAGAAGAGCTGACCCCAGCTGGCAAAGGGACAACCCATACCATATGGCATCTTGCTCAGTATATAAACTAGAGGGAACCAGGACCACTGCTTAGGAACTGGCTGGGTGGTAAGCAATTGCACCCTGTTCATGAGGTTTGCTAAAGTCTGAAACTATGGCTTAGGTGATGCTTCTCATTTTTATAAAGATTTTCTAAGCTCTTAGACTGAGAGCTGCTCTCTGTTCAACAAGTCCTACCCCTTCTCCCATTCAAGAGTACCTCTGATAGCTGCTATTCACAGCCTGGAACAGGATGTGTATAATTTGAATTGTGGGTAACTCTTTCTAATATTTCACTAATACAAATTTAGTGAACAAAATGTTGACGAGTAAAGTATGCCCACTCAAAATGTATCAAGTTGAGTCTTGACTCAAGTAACTTCAGATGAACAGGTCTGGGTCTGCAGAGTCCTTTTGGGGCTTGATTCTCATCAGAAAACCTCATACCTACTGATTTGTGTCATCATATCACTCTGTTATGGATTTAAAATCTTGGAATTTTTCTTTCATCTACCAACCCTGTGCCGGCAGCTGTGGCCGAGTGGGTAAAGCCGCCGCCCCTGGATCCGTGCTCCTTCTCGGAAGGATGCCGGTTCGAGTCCTGCGGGTCTCGCTCTGCCAACTTCGTCCGGGCTTGCCCCGGCCAAGGCTTAGAGTGTCCCAGGGCTAAAGGGGGTGGGGCCAGTTCCGCGCACGCTGAGCTCCACGTAATAAATCCATTCGCGCAGGCATAAAAAGCATCGTCGTTCGCGACGGCTAGCCACACACCAACCCTGTGCCTCAGAGGGATAACCTCCTCTCTTTTTCAACCATGGAACCAGGAAAGAGACTGCCTGCCCCATGAAAAAGAGTTCCACCTGGCCCCCTTCATGAACTGCTAACAATGGATCATTTGCAGCTCTGCCTGGGGCACACCTGACTCCTCAGGCTACAAGCTGGGTGTTTGGGAACTTCTGTGAGATAAGAAAGGTTTCCTGTCTTCACACCAATGACTCAGGTGTGATACCCCTCTGGAGAGCCATTGGCACCTTCACACCCAGCCTGAGGNTTTTTTTTTACTAAATTATAATTCTAATTTATAATCTGTTTGTGAATTGGATTCATTCCTCCTGCTGGTTTATCTTTAAACCAGCACACACTCCATTCACACTGTATTACTATAACAATGACATCCTCTTATTGGTGGGGAGCAATAGAAGGCCAATAAAAAAATCAATATTCTTGCTAGTATTCTCATTTCCCCCTAAAGAAGAAATGAAAAAAGTGTCCTTTTGCAGTGACAAGGATGGGCAGATGGCCCTTTCTAAGCAAAGATTAATTTTCACTTCTTTACATCCTAAAAATGTACCATCTAGCACAGTCTACAGTGGGACACATTTCTGTCTCAGTTTCTTGGCAGTGGAACCCTGAAGTTTTAAAATATCAGCCTTAAGTCCCAGTGACAGTGGGAGAAACTGCCACTGGAAGATTTAATGAACTACTACTAAAACATCCCCAAACTGCCCCCAATATCTGAGCTTTAGCATTTCACACGGTTTTTCCAAAAACTTCTCAGCCCAAAAATATAGGGAATTCAATGCCCAGCCTAAAGGCCATTGGGAATGAGAGCTTTTCTGTAGCATCACAGAGAAATCATAACAGCCTACTCCTATGCATATGGGTCAAGAGATTGATTCCTCCGGGATGCCTTCCAGAAGGGCTGCAGCAGGCATGAGGAGTGGACTGATGTGAACCTCATCATGCTCAAAATGGTTGAGTGCAAGGTCCTGCACCTAGGTCAGGGCAACTCCCAATACCAATACAGACTGGGGAGTGGCAGATTGAAAGTGGAGAAGGACTTGGTAGATGAATACTGGTAGATGAAAACCTGGACATGAGCCAGTAATGTGCACTTGCAGGCCAGACAGTCATATCCTTGCTTGCCTCAATAGAAGCGTGGCCTGCTCTCGAGTGCCCCATACAAGGAAGACATGGACCTGCTGGAGCAGGTCCAGAGGAGGGCCCCAAAAATGGTCAGAGGGCTGGAGTATCTTTGTTGTGAGGAAACGCTGAGAGAGTTAGAGTTGTTCAGCCCAGAGAAGAGAAGGCTCTGGGGAAGCCTTAGAGCAGCCTTCCAATACATAGGAAAGACAGACAGCAAGTTTTACCAAGGTCTGCAGTGACAGGACAAGAGACAATGATTTTAAACTGAAAGAGGGTAAATTTATATAGAATAGAAGGGAGACGTGTCACAATGCAGGCGGTGAGGCACTGGAACAGGTTACACTGAGAAGCTGTGAATGCCCCATCCCTGGAAGTGTTCAAGGCTGGGTTGGATGGACTTTGAGCAAGTGAAAGTTGTCCCTGCCCATGGAGAGAGGTTGGACAAGTGATCTTTGAGGGTCCCCTCCAATTCAAACCATTATTTGATTACATGATTCCATCAGAATCTAAATGATTTGGTGGTAGTTTTCAGTGGAGCATGATTTCAAGTAACAGGATGATGAAGAATTTGGCAAGGAGACTAAATGGGATGTGCTCCCTTTTCTGACACCAAACAAGTTAAACAAGTCCTTTAGTCCAAACAAGGTGGATTTGCACTGTAGAGACTTCCTCATGTAGCACAAGACATCTGGGCTCCTGATACTGTAAACAAACAATACTAATAGTAATTTTTTTAAAATGTAATTTTATACATTAGCACTGAGAGAATTCAATTTTCCAACTGTATGCTGGATATTAAAGATTTTTATTAAATCCCTAGTTTTATATTTGCTGTTATTTATAGTTTAAATTGATTAATATATAGTTTAATATAGTAGAAATAGACTGGACAGAGACATTAGCCCATGCCTTTAATCATTAGAGAGTGGCTCTGAGAGGTAAGCATCCCTTGGAACTTGTGATTTTCAAGTATCAGAGGCTGCCAATGAATGCCACCAATAAGGCTGCCTACTGGCTAGGGCAGTAAGAGCTTTTCTCAGCTCTTTGCTCCTTCACAGAGCAAATCCTTCCCTCCCTGATACAGAATATGAGAGGAAGTAAATAGGTCAAGCTCATGGTACTAAAGCACTGTGAGTTGGCAAACACAAACAAAATTAATATAAAACAGTTAAACAGAAACACGTTTGGAAAAATAATACTACTTGTCCTTCTTATTTTTCCAGTTTTTCCTACCGCTTTTTCTGCTACCCGTGCTTCACTGTGTTGTGACTGTCTAAAAAAACACCACCAAGAACTCATTAGTAACCCTACAATAACAAAACAGCAGCCTTGCAGGAACACAGGGAAAATAAAATTATCTAATTTTCCACGGGAGCACTTAATTAAATTAAAGTTCATTTCTAGAAAACCCTGAAAATTTGGTAACACTGTTTCTTTTTAATTAGCTACTGTAATCTACCTCCCTGCTGAGTCAAGTAAAAGAGGACAAGCCTATCTATGTGCTGGATCCTTCTCCCAGCACTCCTTACACCATAATTTTATAGTTGGCTTACTACAGCAAAGGTATACTTACAAAACAAATTATATATATATATATATATAGTCACAATAATTATAACTCTTACACTGTGTTTCCAGACATCATTAGAAAAGAGAGCAAAAATTTTTGCATAAAATATCATTCTCCACACTTGGAGAAATTAACTGAATTAGGTGGCACAACATAGAATTTCTATTCATAAAGCAGGTAGTAATTTTACAGCCTTTCCAGTTCCTTTTTTGCTCCTTTGTTCAGTGGTGAAAAAGAAATTTAAGCAGGTAATTTGGGTAGGAGTAAAAAAACATTTCTATACCCTCTTCCACAACATTTGGTTTAGTCCTGACAATCAAAGGGGTCAACAGAGCCAGGCATTCACAGGCTGTATGGCTTCAAGCAACTCATTTCCCTTGTGTGATATTTTTTAATGCTATATGACATCATGGCAACAAAACTGTGGGGGGAACTGGGGTAAGGTATGTGTTCAAAGAAGGCACTGCTTGGGGTCCTGCTGGTGGGAAGTGGTGAGGGGTTGCCTTTGCATCCTTTTTCTTTCTTCATTCTTCACTTATTCAACCTGACCCACAATTTCCCCCTCACCTTTGCTCTTCAGGTTCTCTCCCGTGCCACTGTGAGGAGTGAGCAAGAGAGTGGATGCTTACCTGCCTGCCAGGGACAGCCCACTGGAGCCTCAAACTGTTGTAGGCCATGGACATGCATTTAGAAATCTTTGCTGTATGCTTGCTCTAATTTTCTGGCCTGCTATATCTGTACATCTTTACCTCTTATATATATTATC
This sequence comes from Scytalopus superciliaris, assembly GCA_013400415.1. Classification (NCBI taxonomy): domain Eukaryota; kingdom Metazoa; phylum Chordata; class Aves; order Passeriformes; family Rhinocryptidae; genus Scytalopus; species Scytalopus superciliaris. The sequence goes on along the minus strand of VXBX01006700.1, from coordinate 188,908 downwards.
AGAGACAGAATACAAGGCTGTGAACAACTGATCTTGTTCAGTACAGACATTTTATATTCTTACATATTTAATCCAGTAACCACTGGTATGACATTGCTTGATTTTGGCCATTATTTCACAATTCTTTTTCATGTGCTGGTGTTTTTCAGTAGTGCTTGAAGTTGGGACTAGATCCTGACTCCAAGATCTACCAAGATCAGCTTTTCTTTATATAGAAAAACATATGTCTTCCTTATGAATGCCTCACAAGCCATTCAAAGCCAAATTCAGAGGATTTTCAACAAATTTATGGTGAGTCTTTTAACACTGTGCTAGGAACTAGAGAGAAATTAAAGTGTTCCTTATTTCAATGGAGTTTTACCAACAACACTTACCTCTACCTAAACTGTATTCATCATGGCCTCAGGTCATTACAGCAAGAATACTGTCACTTCAGTATAACTCTGTTTTAGAATTAGTTTTATAGCAACAGTCACCTACATGTTCATCTGCTTTTCCTCATTGAGGAAATTCCTTCTCCATACACAGTGAGCAGTTTTAGAACTGTCAAATACTTGCTTACCTATGTATAGTCTTTCTGTAGCTTTTGATAGTCACCATGGCTGGTATGGTGGTGTTCTCCTTTGGTGATAGGCATCAAGGTACCAATCTGGATAAAAAGTTTTGACTCCAGATCTCTTTTCATGTGTTCTGACTCCAGTTTCCCAGGTGGCATTGAAAGCAGTTAACAAATCTGTTTAGTTGATAAATTGGTTGCATTTTTCACACTCACAACCCAAAGTTACAACAAAAAGTACTACCTACAGCTGCCTGCCCTATCAATGAAAACTACCTTGGAAATCAGGGAGAGAACTGGATGAATGACTCATCTCCCTAAAGAGACTCAACACTCCGAGACCATGGACAAGTTCGGTATTTAACTCTGTATGCAAGTTTATGGACATTATATGACATTCTCTCACCATCCCTCCCTATCCAGCAATCCCTTCAAGACTGAAGGTCTTGCAAGACCACTCACAACAAAACTCTGGGAAGGTGTGAGGCTGTCTGAAGGAGGACCAGCACCTCCAAATCTGCGCCGATGAAGTTCTGTAGTGACACATCTATCAACTCAAAGTACTAGTTTAATAAGGATATTGGATATAAGGATAATGCTTTTCTGAAGGCAGCCTTAAGTAGTCCTACTCAGGGGCCATGTCCATGCCGGAAGGAACCAGCCTTACCCTAACAGCAATATTTAGGCTGAGGTGATCAGGCATTAGTTACAGAAAATGTGGGTAAGAGAAAGAAATAACTCTGAGGTTATTGCTGGGTGCCTGAATATACAGCTGGAGAAAGACTCTCCTTGTGCCTTTACTGACTTAGAATGTTCAATGCAGACAAAATAGGCGGCTCTGAGACCTGGGCTCAGGAGACAAACTTAATTGTGGTTCTTGGATCTAGATTTTCACACCCAAAAGTGGACAGAGATTTACAGTTTCTTCTTCACAGGATAGATCTGAATTTAGGTACTCTCTTAGAAGAAGAGGAAGTTAAAACTATAGTTGAATCTATGATTGTTCCGAAGAAGAGATGAATAAACCCAGCAGTTAGACATTTAAACAGACACAGAGTAAGAAATCCATCAGTCTGCTCAAATTCAGCACAGATAAACCACTTAAAGATACTGTTAAGTATCTGTGTGAGACTTTAGAGAAGGACATCAATCGCTCCTGCAATTGAAGAAGGCCCTAAATATTTCAGAGAAGGCATGCAGAGAAGATGATGTCAGTAGAAGACATACTGTAGAACACATACTTGGAGAACTATCAAAGTAGGCCAGGAATGGAGCAGGAAAAAGGAGAGGCTAGCCATATAGTTGTATGGTGACCCCCAATTTCCTACTTCTCCCTCAGGAGGAGGAGTAATTGAGGGAGAAGAAAGAACAATCAGAAGGTAGAACACTGAAGCAAATTTCTTACTTCATCTTCTAGCAAATTTGCCTTATCTGGACTTAGTAAGACAGCTTGAAAAGCAGTGAGGCTTTCCTGGCTGGCAAACAGCCTCTTGGACAAAGTGCTGATTGCTGCTTAGTTGGCAGGTTGGGGCACTCTGTCCTGCACAAAGGACTAAGGAAACTTTGAAACCTAGGCATAGTTGTCAGTCTTCTCTGTGGAAGGTGTATGTCCGAGGTTTGCTTTGGATGAGGCCAAGACAGTTACCTGGCAAAAGGTACCTGATTCATCCCATCCCAGCATGCAGTGACAGAAGGTAGTGTGGATACTTGAAAGGGGAGGACAGGAAAAAGGCACTTGATTCTCAACAGGCTTTTGAATATCTGGTGAGAGAAAAGCTGAGGCAACCCCTCACTCTGGTAGACACAAGCTGTAGGCTTTCACAAGCACAGTGAGATGATGTTGGGAACAAGTGCACCTCCCAAGTGGCAGGTAGCAACTAGTAAGAATTTGCAACAATATTCTCATATCCAAGAACAGGTGCCTCTAAAAATACGTCCAATAGATTTTTAAGAATAAATGTGGAGTGGCAAAATGGTGTTCCCTCCAGCCATCTTTAAATTATAAAAGGCTAGAGACTCGTTCTCCTGATTTATTGACCACCCACTTCTGCTCTTATTGAGGAAATTCTTCATTAATACAAAGCTCCAGCTAAATCAACCTACTGGATTTACTCAAAAAATTTTGAGAAACAAGGTTTGAGCATCTGCATAAATTGTAACGAAGGCCCTTTTCCTGTTTTAAGACAATAATAGTTGTATCTTTAAATGCTATTCAATTTAAATGTTATAATGTTTCACAATCATGTATTTAAACACAGAAATCTGTTTATTTACCCAAACAAAACAGAGGAAATGATTCCAGCCCTCAGGTTTTGAATTCTCATTTAAATATGTGAACATCAGTCCACAACTTAGAGATGTTTGTGTATCTATGTACCTCCAAAATACTCATATTTCATAGGCTTTTTCACATTAATATTCACCAACAGTATCACAAAAGTTCTTTTTCTTTTACATAACTGTAAGCAACAGTAATTCTAGAAACACTAGAGAAAAAAAAAAGCATAGCAATGTCCACAGTTACAAGAAAAAGTGCACATTACTTGGTCACAATCACAGTCATTACTTGGAAAACTATATGTAACAAGTAGATATAAAATATCACTGATGCCTTAAACTCATTGTCAAAAACGGAATTACGTAAAATTTTGTACATGAAATAAGGCAAATTTAGGAATGCACAAGAAACTTGTTATTCAACAAAAGCTAAACAACAGAACAGATAGTACAGTAAGCATAAACTAAAGTACTTTTTTCTATATACTTAAAAAGAAGCCTGCCGTAGTGCACAAAGAAAACACCATTAATGTGTAATCAATATTATAAAATAAGAAATAGAGGGGTTGGGAAGAGTGGGGAAGGGGAGAGAAGAGTTTTATTATAGTTGCAGCTGCATCCATTTACAGTTTTGTACAGGTTTTAGTTAGGCCTGGGAATTATACAAATTATACCAGAAGTGTCAATGACCTTCCTTGGTAAGAATTTTGTTTAAATTAATGAAAAAAATAAATACACACAAGAGTGCAAATTTTCAGATTGTCACTTGCAACCTCTTAACATTCATCATCTACATCCAATCACAACTAGAGGGACTTGTATAAGACAGCAGCAGTGATCATGGAGTTAGATGAGCTCACCATAAGAAATCAATTTATCTTTTTTTTTTTTCTCAACGATATGTCTTTTTTAAAAAACGCTCAACTCTTTATTAATTGCTAATAAAGCTGCAATATATTACAGAATGGAGTTGAGAATGGTATGAATGCAGGAAATGCATGCTTCCTTTGGAAGGTATTTCATAGATGACAATTTACAGTACACAGGGGAGGAATAATCCAGCATCAAGAGTTACTCATTGTAGAAAGAATATGAAGTTGGGGAGAAGGGCACAGCCAGGGGTTCAAGAGAGGAAGGTGGGGGACTTAAAATAGCTCCTCAAAACATTTTCAGGACCAGTGAAAAAGTTTACCAAAGTAAAAATGAAAAATCTTGAATGAAAAAAAAAATCATTTGTTTCGTTTTTTTATAAAAATTACATTTTTTTAAAATACAAGATCCTTTTAATTGCAATTGTGCCCTGTAGCAACAGGACATTTGGCAATGTTTTGCCATATACTGCAGCTTTAAGTCCAATGAGTCAGTATCACATTCCACTAATATTGCACTTGGATCTTGAACCACTTTTTTTAAAAACCATCACAGCATCTTCTGTTTCCTCCACTTGTTAGAATGAGTTAATTTCTAGCCACTTTTTCGATATTTATGCTGACACACTAAAACAAAAGCAATAGGCTGGACACAGTAAAGTACCTCGGAAATACCAGAGGTCGAAGTTCACTTGAAGCACCTTAACACATCACTTTATGGATCAAGAACAGTGTGGCATTATGGTAATTAACTCTCCTAAAAGACTGTGCAGTAACTGAAGTGTGTGCTCTGGGAAATCAAAATGTCATTAGTGGAAATTCTGAGATAAGACCAGGCCGGTGTGAAGGTCACGTGACTCAGTTCTGCTGCAAAATAAGGTTTTCCAGTTCATCTGCAGAGCGCAATAAAAACGCGGCTGATTCTCGATACCCTGCCACAAGTTGCCTCACTGCGTTTATTTCAGTTGGACTCAGCTGGGGTCTAGAGCTTGAACTACTGGAGGATCCAGAGCTGGTTGCTAATTGCCTCTTCATACTGAGATCTGTTGGACCTGCAGACAGCAAAGAAAAAGAAAAGAAGCTTCAGATCTGCTGCTGGAGGCGTTTCACAGGTTTGTAGCTACAAATGCGGAGTAGTAAAATCTGCTCTCAGCTGAGTGCCAGTGAGAAGTAGCAGAAATAAGCAATAACTGTTCTGTTACCAGTTGCCTTGACGAGAACCACAGAGATTTATATTTATGTATCACAGGCCCCACTTCCAGAACACGAAGAGCAAGTCCACCACGGACAGAAAACTACCCTCCAGGAGGGCATCCCAACAGCGTAAGCTACTTGCACCCCAGCATTGCCCTGGGATCTGATGCTGGTGAGCAGGCAGAAGGTTCATCTCCTCTGCCTCCCTCAGCTCCAGCTGCCATTGTAGGACTTCATGGCAATCTGCACACTTGCAATTTTTATTAACAGAAAATCAAACTTATGTTCTCTAGATAGCTATTTTCACATTTTATGCTTCAATCAACATGCAGCCAGATTGTGAATCCCTTGCAGACGTAGATAAATGGTCATTCACACGACTAGCCTGATGCCGTCTGATCACTTACATAAATAGCTGCTCATGAATGAGATTAGGCTGGTGACAATCTGGCTGCTACTGTGAGGAGCACACTGTCATCTGTGAGGGCTGCATACAGCTGGCAATATATTGCACGGATCTTGTCAGGTCGGAACACTGACGAGAGAATCTGTAGCAATCACTTGGTTGCACTGGCAGTTTATAGCAATATGCTTAGCACTTCCTCACGGAATATTCTCAAGCCCATGTATGCTGCATGCAGAAGACAAGCACTCCTGAGGGCAGGCTGCAGGTTACTGTGAACAGCAAAAAAATCTGCCATCTTGAACTTTGGCTTTGTGTGGGATTTCCTTGGCTGTTTGGTCGGTTACTAACCAGCTAAGATGCATGGTGTTTAATGAAATGTTTGCATCTTCCACTCTTGTTCTTCTTGGAGTGTAAACTTCGATGGCTAGAATTGGACTGAGGACTTTTTTAAACATACATAGAAGGGTACAGATGGCAAGTATGCCTGTCAAGCAGTATATTATCCGCAAGTCTGGAAAATACTGTTCATTCATTTTGACAGTGTAGCAAACGTGTACTTCTACCAGGCAGAAGATCAGACTAGACTGATCTTAATACTCTCCTGAAAATTTGGATCAAGTCATCCAAAGCAATGTAACTTGCTTTCCTATGAGAAAAATGACACTGTTCAATTTGATTTTAGCATATTCAGCTCTAGAATGCAGAACACACCAGTTCATACTCTGGAGGTTCTCCTAAATAATTCCATCAAAATCACAAGACTCAAAACCAGACTCACAGTTCTGAGCACTAATGGAAAGAGATGTCTGATTTCCACAATATTAAAATCTGGCCATAAACCTTACTTTCTTTTGTGTTCATGGAGAGGTACAGCTGAGACCACAAAGAACAAGGAGATTGCCATGTCCCCCCACTCACTGAAGTTAATGAAAAATCTTCCCTTGAGTGAATAAAAGCCAAGCTGGACTATGAAAAGAAACTACTCAAACAGAAAGGGTCCTATTAGATCTGGTTTCCTACTATGCAACTAGCATGAGTAGCACTTAGCCTTACAACTGTATTATCCAGTTTTATGCTGGCATAAATGAACTGACTTTTAAATGACTTCCAGTGTACAAAGGATAAATAAAAGGACAATTAGCTCAGTGAATTTGTTTCGGTGTGACCGCACACTGCAGGAAAATGATCACAGTGTGAAGAGGCTCAGAGGATATTTCTAAGTAAAATCTTAACCCAGCAAAGAGAAGAATGGTATACAAATCACAAAGCCAGCTGGACTGAATGGTTGTAAGAAGCCATTAAAGACTTCTATATTTATTGAGGCGGTAGTGAAAAAGCTACCACTGACATACATTGTGCTCCATATGAACCTATTTTAACTTTTATGTTTTTTCCTTGCCTCTCATTCATGTCACAGCCAAAAACAAACACACACAATAACTGGCAGAACAGAGCTGCTGCAGCAGAGTGTATCTTTTTACGAGATGTAACTGAAGGCCTTTTCTCATTGGTAATCAGATTTTAAGTAACGGAATAGGATAATGGTTTATTTCATTCCTAAGTAGAAAATTCACGGAAATGTGCTTAGTTACATCTCTCAGGTTTTCCTCACAAAGCTGATGATTCAAAGCACCACTCTGAAAGGAAAACTAGAAGACCAGATGTCCAACATGCATAAAACAGTCTAAGTCCTCACAGGGCTATAGGGTCACAAACTGAAGATCTGGCCCTATATTTCTAGACGTCTGGATTAACTAGCATGAGGCAAAGTTTTTAACTCTTCAAAATGTTTATATTTGCATCTCTGAAGGTTCTGGAAATACCTGGATGGTAGTCTGCATACACAAGGGACAATCATGACCCAAAACCTTTGGTCTGGGAGATTTTTGTTGTATCAGAGCTCTCGTATGCAAAGGAAGTTAGATATCTCAAATTTTAGCTTACCCCAGATATTTCAGTGGGTTTTTTTGTTTTGTTTTGTTTTGTTTTGTTTTTTATTTCTATATACTAGGAAAATAGGATTTAACTTCACTTCCCAACTCCTGCTTTGTACTTAACAAGTCACAGTGCTGTCCTCCTTCCCCTCAAAAAAAAAAAAAAACCCTGAGGAAAAAAAGCAAATAAATACACACAGTTTCATGGCTATGGTTCTGGGACAGGAAGTACACTCATGCCTTTCCAGGAAGGCATGTGCTGGCAGAGAGCTGAACAGAAGGAGAAAAAGCCATGCTTGATGTGGGAATAGGTATTTCAGTTCTTTTAATTATGTTATATGATGCTACATCTCACCTCTAAAGCTTGCCTATGAGAGCCAAAGCTTTGTATCTGGGTGAGTACCTCACTCCGAGATTAGTCTCAGGATGTATTATGTTGGTCTCAGCTTTTAATAGCTATGATAGACACTCACGGCAGTAACAGAGATTCTCAAAAGTTGTCTAGGCTGTTAAATACTGAAATGCTGTAACTTCATGTAGCTTCATCAGTCATATCTGATCACTTAGAAAATAAGGAATAAATGCATCTTATGGTGTAATTTTTCCTGTGTAATTTTATGCAAATCAGCTATTGAAACACAGAAACCTAAACCTTACTCATATCTACCCCATCTCTTTATCCAGACTAATAAACCACAGCTATTCTGAAGGCTTAAAATAGCTGGTTAAGGTAGACATTCCATGTACATCTATCTCCAGAAGCCATCATTACAGATGACTAAATCTGAAAAAAAGCTGGACAGCTTCACCACCATTTCTTTTAGTAACTATCTTTACTATTTCCTTAATGTACTTAAAATTATTTATTAAGCTGCCAGTCCTCACAGGAACAAGGAACTGCAAACTTATACAGAGGGAAACCTGAATACTTTTGCAATTAATTTTGCAGTGTCAGGTTCCTTCAAGGTGTTATTGCACATTTTAGCATACTGCTTCCTACTCTGTAGTACTTCATGACAATTAAAAATCTTGATTGCAAACATTACCAGGTTCCACAATGTCTGTGTGTGGAAGCAAAGATTAATCATATATCACAGAGCCTTAGACAGGAGACTTATTTTTCTTTCTTTGTTTCTCTTAGTGCATGCTACTGTAATGCACAATTGTCACCTCCCATGTTTTTATAACAGCACAATATTCTTCCAAGCAGTGGGTTAAGCAAATTGCTGAGACAGATCCTTTCTTTTATACTCTTTCAGAAGACTAAAGTATTGTTGCTCTGCCTTTTGTTGAGGCCGCCTTATCAACACTTTTATGTGGGAATATTTTTGATTTACCACTCTGTCCAGTTATAAGGACCAAATTTTCCCTGTAAGGTGAAATTGCTCTTGTTGGAGCCACATCCACCTGAATATGAAAACTCCAAAAACCTACTCTTCATATGCTAGACCAACATTTATCAAATTAGCTGCTAGGAATGTCTGCCATTAAATACACTGCGGAACAAATGGCTTTTCTGTAAATTGCAAGACTATAATGGAACTAGTTATTGCCTCATGCACTACTCATTACCAACATGATTTAGATCAAATTCCAAAATATGGGTCAGATGTAGATGTGCTGATACTGATTGCTTAGACATTATCAACTGTCACAGCAAAATTCCCTTAAGAATTGTATGTTGTTACTGTGTAGCTAGCAATCTTATAATTAACAACTACTGAAAGAATAATAAATGTGTCAGGGACTCTCAAAATGCTTAGCACTATTGTAGATAATAATATAGAATAAAAAATAATTTTAAAAAGCTTTATGTGCTTATGCACCTAGGCTGCTACATTTTCATTACTAGCTAAGCAACCAGTGAAGATGCAAAATGTAGTGGCACTTATTTATAGAAAAATACATTTGCCCATGTTTTGGAAGCTCTTGTGCTTATCTTTTCTATTGTGTCTATTTTCCTCTCCCCATTTTTCCCCACGAGTGGCTTTAGAAGAGAGTACATACTAGATTCTCATTTACTCCAAAAAAACTAAATAAAAAAAAAATCAAAGTATGCTATTTTTTTTTCAAAATCACATGTATTTATTACAGTCAGAATGTTTATTGTGATATTATGCATATGTTAATGCTTCTTTTCCTCCTGTCTTCAAACAGAGCAGATGTGCCTAAAAGTATTGTTTCAAGTACCAGGGGAGATCAAGAAAACAGGAACTAATTCATTAGACCTTTTAAGCTTCTTTCTCCCTCTGGAAAACACACCTTTAGCTAGTTTTGCCTGAGGAAAGATATATGAAAATGCAGAAATGCATACAGCCACTGAACATCATTTGTTTCCAACAATCAGCAGAAATACTGGTCTGTGACTAAATGATTATGTGAGATCCTTCCTATCCACCACAGGAGTTTATGTGCCATATACTTGTGTTACCTTAACAGTTGTCTCCTCAGCTTTGTGCAGAGGCAGAAAATGGAAGTATCAGACATTTCATTTAGTGGGAACAGGCTAATACTTGCATGTACCATGTATCTGATAATTTGAAGATGATGAGGAAGGAGGAAGAGGAATCTGAGGAAGATCTTTATTCAGAATTCAGCCAGTGCTTCCCAGCAAGAAACATAGGTCAAATCATTTAACTTCTTTCAACCCCACGTTTTGCCTTTTTAAAAATAGGATTGAACACACTGTCCCAGGTTCCTAACTCTATCAGTCTTGTTCTGTGTTTCTTCATGCTCCAGGCTCCAGCTGTGTTAGAGACAAGCTGCATTGTTCTGATGTCATTGGGGTAGCACTGAAAGCACAGAAGACTGTGCAAGAGTAGAAGTAGAAAGAAGAGGTGGAGAGAGCAACCACAGCAAAAATCCCATTCAGTCTGTGGGTAAACCAGTCAGCACTTTCAAAATTAGCTACATACTGGATATTCTCACCTGGACTTTTTTTTTTTTTTTTAGTTTACCACCAAGAGGCCTCTACTGATCATGCAAATGCTAAGATTTTATAGAAGGTTACAACTTCACCAAAAATGTGGAAAGGGAGCACCTTCCATACTGTCCCATGCAGACGTGGACAAGAGTGCTCAGCACTCCTCTTCCTGCCCTAGAGCAGCACAGCCATGCTGAGCGCTGGGGCTTAACAGCATCTGCTCTGGGAGCTTCCCCCAGCAACCCCATCTTCTTCAGCAAGGCTAAAGCAGGGGACAGCTGGGAGGGTGCACACCTTCTGGGCCTCAGGATGGGAGCAGCAGGAGGGGTGAGCAGTGTGGTGGGAGTCTGGCAGCTACCAGCTGGACCACTGCATCACTGGTTATGGTCTGCAGGCCTGAGGCCAGAGGACTCACCTGAGCTGGAAGGGGACTGGACGTTTGTGGTGCCTGGGATGCAGTGCTGAGTTGTGGCTGTGGTGGAGATAGGCTGCACGTCTGTGTAGAGAAACAGAGACACAACAGCTCCTTTGTCTTACCATGACACAAGGGAATGTCCTGCAAGGCCAGTCTGACACAGAAACTGAAATATCCTCTTTTTACACACACAAAGCAAAATGACTGATACTTCTGCCTAGAAAATCAGACATCGATGCAGAAGAAACAGCCCCAAATCACCTTCAGGAAACCTGGCAATGGCAGCAGAAGCACCTCCTAAAGAAAATGGACTTCAGGAAATGAAGTGACTGCGAAGAGCATGACTCTGACAAGCCCAACATGACTCTGGAAAGCGCTGACAGCTGACAGCCATCAGGGGAGGGCAGACAGTGACCTACTGGGCAGAAACACATGGGGCGACGAGCCAATCCCACTGTGTCAAGAGAGGCTCAGGCAGCATGCAGGGACTTCAACAGCTCCTGGTGGCAGCAAGAGATTTTGCTCCCAACAGTATCTCCTGTCCTCACCCTGCTGCCCTCAAGCTCGGCATTCTTCCAGCATCAGTCCAGATGGGATGGAGGGGAGCCAGCTGAAGCCTTTGTGGGTGGCTAGGAGCTGGCAAGCAACTTTTGTTTACATCTGCTGAACTATTCCACCTTGGAGGTTCTGTATTCTGTTCTGTAGCAGGAACTGCATTAGCCTTAAAAAAAGACAGCCATGGAAACCCACCCTTCTCAAAGAGCAGCTCTTCTTTAACATCTACAAGAATCAAGGACAACATGCCCAAAGGCTTCTCCCCAGCCCATGTATAGCATGACAGAGAATCTGTCAATCCACAGATTGCTTGGTGAATGTTTCCGGCTGAGCTGGATTGGAGTAAAAAGTTTAAAACTAGGGGGGGAAAGACACCTTGGTGCTGTAAGCCCAAACCTTTTCCTTCTGTGTTTTCTCCCAGCCCATAGTAGAGGGGTCACTGTACAAGCTGCTGCATTCTGTTTGCCCATATTGAGCAGTTGCATGAAGGCTTGCCCCATGCAGTTGTCTAAGGAGCTAATTATGGCTCTGTAATTAGCCATGTGGAAGGACAGACCTCCCCATGTGGAGGGAAGCCCTGAACAGCAGGCACAGAGAGGTCACTGAGCCAGAGTCACCAAACAGTTGGGTGAACAGATAGCTAAGTCTGTAAGATCAGAGTAGGGATGAACTTTATAGGGAGAAAATAGCCAAATTAAATGAGTCACAAAATACAAAATGCATGCATCAGATGGACTACTAGACAAAGAACTAACTGGACACAGTAATTATATTACTGAGGGAGAAAGTCCAGAAATAGGCATTCTAGCAGTGAGTTTTAGATAGCTCTTGCAACTTCTTTTTTTCTGTTTTAGCAGATACACAAAGGCAGACCATATTTGTTTATACACACATTCTGACTGCTGTGTGTATTTATTTTTACACTAGAAGAACATCTGTAAATGTGACAAGAACATTTGATAGGTTGCTATACTGAAAATGAAAGGCATTCTTAAGTTACTTCTTAGGTACTGAAAACAATTTGCAAGCAAATATCCTGTTCTTCAGACAAGCAAAACATTAACCATAGGAACAGCCTTGCATATGTTTGGAACAAGGGTCCCTGAAACAGCATAATGAGGAAACTGTGAGGTCAGTCAGGAGTGCAACGGTTACCCCTCTCAACTGCAACTCCATCCACACCTCTTATCTACAAATGAACATATGAGAAAAGACTGACATATCCTAAAGAACTGCCCTCCAAGTCCTCCCATTTCTCCTGTAGGGAAACCAGCTACCAGAGGCAGAGCAATTTACCCTTAATAGCCAAGAGGTATTTAGGTTGGCTACTGACTGGTTTTGTGTCAATGAAACTAAGAAATTGACAGAGTTGCCTTTCCCCGACTTTCCTGATGAACTTCCTGAAATGACAAGTGGGTCACAAATCAGCAACCCAAGAAGACTGTTATCATCAAAAAATGGTTCCAAGTCCTGGCACACAGACTTTTGGTTTGGGGAGCTTAGGTACTTTGGATCCTGTAGGATCCCTGTGGAGAAGACAGACACCTTTGCACAACCTTCCAACTATGCACAGCTATATGGAGGAGGTGCAATGGTGTACTGGTCTTCCAGAGTAAGAGGACACATAGATAAAATTTTCCAGTGTAATTAGGGAAAGGCAAGGAAGTAGTGTTTGAGCATATGTCTGTATGCAAACCTATCTTGAGCTTTAGTTGTGAAAAAACACTGGAGTCCTCTATGTTAAAGGCACAAAGAAAAAGTTGCTTCTAATCAGAAAGCAACACTAACTTAAAGTGTTTGATTTGTCCATCATTTTTTAAAATTGCATGCTGAAGACATAGAATACTTTTGCCTAAATCCCACAATTCACTGAAAAATGGTAGTTATGAAAATGTATCTTATTACAAGATGTTTGAAGGGAAAAACAAGTACACAAAACAGTTGTGTTTCCTCACAGTTTAAGATTTTATAAACCAGGACAGTATTGATGGCTTTTGCTGACAAGTAACACATGTAGAGGTTAATCCTACTCTAATTTGGGTAAAAGTGCAAATGCCAACTGCTTTCAGTGAGAACTGGCTCAGATCCTCTCTGGCTACAATGTGAAAGACAATTTTAAAGTTCTTGTGCATTTTTGCAAAACAACAATTTCCACAGCCTGTCTTACTCTTATGAAAATATTTGAGCAGAGACCATATTTGGTACCTCAGATATGCTTTTCAGGCGTATGGAAACAATTGTAATCATCATTCAGTCTCTCTAAGTCAAGGAGACTTAGACAACTAAAGTTCTGACAACTAAAACATTATCTTTTTAAAGCCTTTTGAAAACTTAAAGGAAATAATTCACAGATCTTTGAGAATTTTGGGGGTGGGCAGTGAGGAAGCAGAATGACTGAAGGTCCCCAGGACACCACATACCAATAACTCCTTGCAGGCTGCAGCCCAGATAGTGTTTTGAGAACTGCTGAGTATTCCAAATATAGAGGCTGTAGCTGAACAATTACCATCTTGCCTAAGTCACCCCATCTACCTGAAAAGGCAGCCAGAGAGGGATCAGCCAGGGCAAAAATCCAGGAATTACTCCATCCTCTGAGACATTTTTTGAAATACAGTTCTTGGAGGCTTCCAAGAGCAATCACTTTTCTCTGACAGAGAGAGAATACCCTTATTATCAGATGGGTATTGCTCTGAATTTATATGAAATCAGTATAAGGGATTATTTCAAATAAATACTACATTTTACTTACATTTGTTTGTATGAAAGTATGCCAATGTAAGAAGAAAGGAATTTTGTCTAAATAAATGACACCACTGGTTTTTTCAGATTGGTATACAACCTCATGGTGACACATATTTACCAGCATCATTTTTAGCTTGGAGTATAAATGGATATGCTGATTTCTCATTTAACACTTGCCATGCCATATCCTTATCTGTAGTAAACTAAACTGGCTGGTGAGACCGTGTGAGAAATCCACATCAATTAATTTGTGTCACACAATATGGAGTTCAGTGTTTTCAAACTCAAGCCAAAAAGGTACTACTGGGCTCATTTTGTGATCAGGATAGGCAAGGGCAATAATGACAGGGTAGGTCCTCATAAAGTCACACAAATTGACTGAAGATCCAACCTGGCATTTTTTTACTCAGCCTTGTTAGAGACTTATGGTTCAGTCTTGCCCTGTTGTGCATTTGTGTCTTGAAACTGAAAGGAAACTAGCATGCAGTGAGCAAGTATTTTGCTTGGCAGTAGCTGTTTGCAGGATTGTGTTCCTAATCATTATGTGACAATAACCTACGGATATTGAGCCCCTTGGACTAGCTTTTAGTACAGCAGGGGGAAACATACACATGAGCACAGAGACACACAGGCACATTTTGTAAGGAAACTCACCACTGCTAGAAGCATCATTGAGATTTAGCAGCCCTCCTCCAAGCCCTCTGTAACTATGGTAACTATAGGTCCCATTGCCGTTGATGTACAACACCTCCTGTGTGCTGGAAACAGCTGATGTTGAGTAAGTGACCTGGGCTGGCTCCTGCTTGTACTGCTTGTCAGCTGGAGCAGCCTCATCCTGCAAAAACAAGGAAAGGTTTTGAATTATTGTTACATTTTACCTTATGTGAGACGGTCTTTTCCATTGTTAAAACTCTAGATCTATTGTTTTCAGAAAAGTATAATACACATTAAACAAGCACAGATATGTTTCTGATTGACCAAATATCAGCTGAAAAGAAACAATGGAAATAAGCAAGAATACAGATTTCCTAAAAATCTGATAATTTATTTATGCTCAATAAGCCAACCATACTGTTTCTCAAGGGAGAAGATGTACCCTCTCACTGAAGAGTTCACAGTCTTCTGCAAAACCCAACTCTGTCCAGAAATAGTGGGAAAGGATAGGAAAAAACCATTACTTCATAAGTACCAGAGTGACTCTTCAAGGCCGAGAATCATATATTTCTCAGTAAGATAAACTAATACAGAATGCACCAACTACTTATTTTGATGTATCAGTCTCAGAAATGACAGAAGGAATAGAGAAATGAATAAAATAGCATTTCCTGTGTTTGGAGAAGCTTGAGTGAGTGTCCTTCCACAAAAAAGCCAAAAGGTAGAGATGTCTCTACACATTATGTGTGTACGAACCATGGCTGTTTCTACACCATGAGTTTTCCTCAATGTTCCCCGTTTGCCTCTTAGATGAACACACAATATTTAAGAGAATGTAGCACAACAGCTCTCCAATTTTCCCCTAAAGGAGATGATGTTCCAGGTGAAAGTGTATTTTTCCTCTGCACTTACTGTAGCTACTGCTTAGAGCACCTCACCTCCACTCATGGTCACAGAATGTCCCTGTGGCAACTTTAGTAATGACATAGGTGAAAAAAGGAAAAGCATTAAGAGAAGATTTAATGCATTTTAGTAGTTGGAAACAAGAAAAACTACCAGTGTGTGACAGCTCATCCCACTACAGAGAGCTGAATTTTCTATTTAGTCTGCAAATATATTTGAATATTTTCTTCTGTTTCTTTTAAGTTTTAGACTTTTTTTATGGGTCTGATTTTACACCCTCATCTGATGAAAATATATTTCAGTGATTTCAAATAAAATGAATCTATATTTAAAAAATATCTGTATTTAAAAGACCTTTTCAGAGTAGTTAACTGAAAAAAAATCTGCTAGAATTACCTCCCCTTTGTGTAAGATTTTGTCTATTTTATGCCTCTGTCTTCTGCACAATGCTTTTATGGTTGCTAAATATACTAGACATATTAAGAATGCTATAAAATATCTGAAACCTTTTTTACAGTTTTTACTTAGAGAGATCAAATAGTTGAAGCAGTGTCCTGTCTCTGTGTTGAACCAAAAAGGGTTGTGATGCAGCTTTCCTGTATGCATTAGGAGAAGTTTTTGGTTCCACCTCTCAAATAAGACAGTACCAACTTTTCAGAGTTGAAGATATCCCTGTCTTGCAGATATTTATTGGTGAAAGAGAATTAGGCACAACTGACAGAAAGCATATATACTATTAACAGAAATTTTAATACAGAACACTGAACCATCAGACAAGTAATTCCACAAACAATAAGAATAGGGCCTCTTGGGCACTAATATGAGCTCACGCAGAACTTTGCATTTTAAGAGAGTTGCCCAAAGTGGTCTCCTACGCATTTTCTTAAGGACTAATAATCTTAAGCAAATGACCAGAATTGCAAGATATTTTTGCTAGGAATTCAACTTTAATATAATTTACCTTTTATCTCCAAAGATTATTGCTGTCTCTTATGAGAGAAAATGTATTCTTTTCTCTGAGAATATTCATAAGCTATACAGTAAAGTTCTATCTTGGCAACAGAGCTTAACTCATTGTCCAAAACTTTAACACTCTCAACACTCAGATGCTCTGTATCCTTATGTCTAAAACAAGATGATGCTTCCTGCCACAGACTCACTCAGAGCCTCCATTTATTTTTCAAAAAGATCAACTAGGGATCTTCTGCAAATTTATCAAGAACTAAACTGTGTTCATGGGGCGCAGTGCAAACGGTACTAACTTCTGTAGCTGAGCAGAGTATCTCAGGGCCTGTCTCCTTCTCCTCACTGGAGGACATCCTGACTCACAAATCTGCTGTCCCCGAATTTACATGTCCTCCAGAGCCCCTCTAGTGCGTGCACTGAAGCCCTAAATGTGAGTTTCTTGCAGAGTGGATGCACTGAGCTTCTAACAAAGCACAGACTGCAGAGCCTGGCCGAAGGACACAGCAAAGGTGCTGGTGCACCTCGGTGCACACCAGCCCACGTGTCAGAGCACATGGCCAGGGAGATGAGTGTTGGCTCCTTGTTGCAATACACGGTGAAGAGGCGGAAAAATTGGGATGCGAGGTCTCTGCTGGCTGTGGTGAGGAGGGGACCTGAACTCAGAGCTGCTATCTCCTAGCAACCAGGCTCAAAGCAAAACTGCGGTGGGAGTTGTCGCTGAAGCTGTGCCGCTGTGTGAAAAGAAATGCACAATTCACAGGGCTACAGAGATAGCAAACAAAAAGGGAGCATGACTCAGTTCCCTTTCAGAAGTGCTGCCCTGGGAGGCTTCCAGCCCTGCTCCCTTACAGTTACTCCCTAACACAAAATTCACAAGCTGCTCTAAAGTCGGGAATCCAAGGTTGGAGCCGGGCTGCCAAAGGGAGATGTTTGTACAGAATGAACCACAGCCCATAGTGTGCTGTGGGCTGGGGCTTCAGGTGGAGTCCAGGCATGCCGGTGGGAAAGGCATTCCTGAGGGAGGTGGAAGGGGTTGAGGAACATGCTGAGCCCAGCACGCCTGGTTCTGTGTATGGGCTCTAATATCTCAGCCACTACACAAAAGGCTTTCTCTAAATACTACATATATTTTTAAAGAGCATACCGATCATCTGACCCTAAATGATGAATAAGTTTCAGACATTTCAGACATTAAATCTGATCCTCAGCTAAGTGTTTACATCAATACTTCAGGATAACTAAATGCAGAAGCAAGACAGAATTTTTGGCAAGCTTTTTCTGAGCAGGCTCAGGTGTCAGCCCTACTGGTAGGACTATGAACCATTAGCCCATTCGCAGAGGGTTAGGTGTTGCCTTTCATACACTCCTCTGGGATTTAAGCAGTTTTTGGAAATGTTTTGTACTTCAAAAGGCAAAACTGTGTCCTTTTTCCTTGCAGCCATACCAGGGATAAAGAAGCCAGGCTCTCTTTTTCTTGGGGAGAGAGAATATTTGAGTATCATATTCACTTTTGTATACTTGAGATTTATTCTTCACAGATTCATTCCCTTCTTTCTTTTCATCTGAATTGCCTTTGCTTTTAAACTAATGTAGAAATTAAACATAGTGTTGTTCCACTGAGATTGATTCCACTGAGAACTGAGATTTTTAAAATATTCTGTGTTAGTCATTCAGTACCTCTTGTTTCTCCCTATGTAATTTTTACACTGGAAAGATTTATTTTAAATGTTATTTTAAAAATACTTCAATTTCATAATAACCATTAACAATTTAACTAATCATTTAGTATTTAGTATGTTTGACCCAACTACCTGGAACATACACTGTTGTAATTCACAACAAATTTATTAAACCTTTGTAGAATTAACTAAACATTTTAAAACTATAATTTACCTTTAATAAGAAGTATCATCAAGATGCAGATAAAATATTTGTTCATCTAGAATTTGACTCACACTATCTTAATTTTGTATATGGCAATGGAAATAAGTCATTCTTCTAACAATATTTCTCTTCTGAATTTATTTTGGAGGCGAAGCAATTTAAATCTTGAGCATATCATCTGAAAAATTATGGAAATCACAGAAATGGAAAAATACCTTTTAGGTACAAAAGCATGCTAAAATAAAAATTTATCTGTTGGCTTGGAAAAAAAGCATGAAGTTCTTACTGTGATCCTCAACTTGATATATACCAGAGATACTCATGTCTCAGTTTTATGTCAAGGCCTGTACCAGGAGAACACATTTTTTTTCCACAAAGGAACAGATAGAAACAATTTATTTTATTTCATTTTTAATCATGAAAGCAATTTAGTAACCCTCTAAGGACAGTACATACTAGGAAAAGATTCCATGAACTATTGCATAACCTATGTATTGAGGAAACCCTGCTCTGCTCTGACTGGTATTCTGAGCAGCAAATGAATTCATTTTCAGAGGAAACACCATCCGCAGCAACACAGATGCTAGTGCAGATTGTCAGGACTGTGGTACAAAGAACAAGGCTCACTGGCAGTTTCCACTTTCCTCTTCCCTGCCAGCAGAGGCACAGCACACACACCTCTTTTCAAAAAGTCTGTCCTTCATGGAAGCACTTTTTGCAATGTCACTGATCCTTTCTGCTCCTCACTTCCACCACCACCACCAAAATAATACCAAAAAGCAATAGTTTGTTAAGATAAAAAGCCCAGAAAAATCTGGGGTTTGATCCCATATATACATAAGCATCAGAAATTCTGTGTATTTGCCCTGAGAGGGAGAAGTGCTATTGCCTTGGCTGCCCTGGCAGCAACAAGCATTGCTAACATGAAAATTAAATCCCAGAAAGGAGTGTGTATGCAGATCAACTCACAGGGACAAAGTTAGCTGACCACAGAGCTAGCAAAACTTTCTGCAAATAGAATATAAATGGTAATGCTCTGAAAATGGCAAAGATGGTGACATGCATTTACTACGGCTTTCATGAAATGCAGTGTCTCCCAGACCGACAAATTAAAAACTCTGAGAACAACAGCTTTTAACTGCTCCTATGTCAATGTCATTTTTTCTCCATCAATTAGAAAAGAGACAAAAAGGCAAACACATTTTTGCCTCGTATTTCTTGATACTTTCTTTTTTTAATATGTTAAATTGAAAAAATGTGGATTGCTTGTTCTTCTTGTCAATAAACACTTATCTTAGAATACCACTTTGAGGTTAGGAAAACTCAAATGCAGATAAGGTTTCAAACAAATTGACAAGCCAGGGACCCAATATTTGCATATGGTCTTCCATTTTTTTCATAGGAAAAAAAATTCATTCACATGAAAAACCAGAACAGGCTTTTTAATTTTTTTAGGCCTCAATGGCTTGTAAGATGGCTTTAGAAGAAAGGAGATAACGTTTCATGTATTTTTCCCATTTGAAACCCACTAATTTAATTCTAGGATTTTTGAATCAAAAGTAAAATAAATAGAAACACATGATGAAACCACATAGCACTTTTCAAAGCACACCCAATTAATCCTTACAATACTCTTGTTAAATAGGATTTTATCACTGCTTTTCAGATGGTGAGATTCTGGCAACAAAGGCAACCTTAAGCTAGTGTTACCTCATATGTAAAATACTTGAGTTCTGCAACCATAACAACATAATGGACTTCTCTTTGTGTAACTTGATTTTGAAAATAAAATAATGGGAAGAAACTCAGAAGTTTTATCATGAGGCACCCTGCTGAATCCACAGAGGGGTGTGGGGTTCTCTGCCCATCTCGGCTCTTGCACAGAGAAGCTGCTGCCAGGATAAGCAGCCATTACCATCTGCATTGAGCCTGGTATTTAAAGGAGGATGAGACACAGCATTCCTGGGTCCCATTGCAAGGCCCAGAATGTGGCCCCTTAGATACCTGGCAACCTCTGCTGTTTCCTTGACTTGATCGTGTATACTTTGTTCTCTATCTCTTCAATCTTATTTTATACCATCTCTTCAAAATCCCTGACTCCTCACACCATCCTCCCTGCTTCTTCAGTTTCATCTTCTACCCTCCATATCAGTTTCAGTCTTCTTGCCTAGCAAATCCTGATCTCTCCTTTGCAAACAAGTTTCTCGATGCCAGATACCTGATCAGCTCCAGCAACTCAAGGCCTTTTGTTTCCTAGTTTGTATTTAATCAGTGTCACATCTGCTGACGGTCACATCTGAGATTTTCTCTCCCTCCTCAGGCTCCTGCCAGTGTCCTAATCCACAAAATCCTGTCCCACAGGGAGCAAAGTCAGGTTCCACAGTTAGCCAGGGCAGCTTCTGTGTTCAACTCACATTATTTTTTCATTAGTAGTATCTGATCCTCTTTCACAACTAGTTCTTTAATTCACCTGATCAGTTTCCATCACATTGCCATTCTCAGCTACTCACTGCCTCATTCAGCCCCATCTCATGATGTCACTTTCCCTTCATCCCTTGCTAGCTCTGCTTCTGCCAATGCTTGCAATGGTCCAGTCTCAACACTTTTCTCTTCTTTTCTGCACTGAGATCAGAATCATAGTCACACCTGCTGAAATTCAAATAATCTGGGAATTTAGCAACTCAAATACTTTTATTGTGTGTAGCCAGTGTCACATCCCTGGCATAAATGACACCACTCTACTGTTAGGAACAACCACAGATCCTGTTTGGTTTTGGTGTTTTCTTTTCCCTTAAGGAATGGTAAATGCATTCAAGGAATAAACTACCATTACAGGACAAAATATTCCTCATTCTTGAAAATGGCTGCAATTTTCTCTAAAAGAGTTCAACAGGTGGAAGACATACAGAACAGTAAATGTAATCTCTGTGGGTTGAAGGTCATGAAGTTATCACCAAATTGCATGCCTAGTATTATAATGGGAAGTGTCAGGTAATCTTAATAGTGATGATACTGCTTGGATGACACACATTGTTCTGACAGAACACTGGATCTTTTATTAGCTTTAATTACAGTAAAGTAATTATCTAGTGTTTGACCCAGCTTTGAATTTTATGACCAATATCCTGGAAACCTAAACAGTTAAGCATTATTTTGGCACATCACAGTAGGCTACATTTTCCTTCAATGCTGCAGTAAGGCTGTTGACTCAGTGTGCTTATCAATGGTGAAAAAAGGATTTGTGCAAATGATGGATGTGAGTTTTCACTTTAGTTTTGGTTTCCATTGCCCATTCTTTCTCCCCTCTGCAGTTGCTGAGGTTTGTGTTGGGATTACTACTCACTAAATAAAGCCTGTTCAAGACTAGTGAGGCTTGAACAAAAAGAAAATAGATCTACATAATTCACTGAGTTTGAAATCCAAACAAAGCTTCACAGTAGTCCTTTGCAATGGCTGACCTTCATATTTAAAGTACTGAATATTTATAGTCCTTTAAAAGGCAACATCTTTTAGTACTGTAGGAGATGCTCTTACAGCTGTGACCTCAGCACGGAGGCAATGTAAGGTAGACCACAAGAAGAACTTCTGCACCCAAAAGCTGATCTAAGAAAAGATACTACCTTCTCTCAAAAGCCTTAGTTCTCTTACAGTGCAATAAGAAAAATATGGATTTTCAGTTAACTCAGCAGTTAACTGAAACAATGAGAAAAGCCAAGCATTTGCTACAGCCTCTGATGAATTTGCACATCTAAAAGATAATCTGTGTGACCTGTTTGCCATGCAGCACCATGCTTTCATACCGCAAAACTATTTTGAATGAAGTTCTACAATATTTACAGTCCCTATACTAAGGGAATAGTAACAAAAAAAAAGAACATCACCATACCAGACCCATAGCTGAAACCTGAAAAACAAAAATTAATTGCTAGAATCTTTGTAGTCTGTTGAGGAAAATATTTATAACACAGATATATTTTATCTGAGGGGAGGAGTTATTCCCTGATAACTTTTCAAGAATCATATGTGTGTGTGTGTGTGTGTGTGTGTATGTGTGTGTGTGTGTATCCCATAAGATCTCTTTAAAATGATGCATCCATTGACAGTCCCATAACATGTTGTCCAAAATCAAAAGTATAGATAGATGTACAAAAATATTTGCACTTCAGGAGAGATTCCTTTCCCTTTAGGTTTAGCTGTCCTTCGACAAACAGCACTGCTGGAGCAGTATGAGAAAGAGGAAGCTACAAGCAGGCTTACACTATACAGTCGTATAGGGGATACTCCTTCCTGGGCCCTGAAAGAGGGCATAGCGAAGACTTGAATCACAGGTGGAGATACCTCTACTCAGGACATCTCTGTGAGCCTTCTTTCAGACATTTGGTTTTCAGTATTGTTTTTGGAACAGGCAACCGCCCTGCTTGATTATTTAGCTCACATTTGTTTTCATGTTTCTTTTGTTCTCTTGCAACTCCAGAAGTGTTAGAGAGTACAATACTGACAAGAGAGGATGTTTGGTTTAGCATGACACTCATAGCACCATCTTGCTGAGCACAGGATCAGTGTGGGCATACACAAACATTGGGAAATGGAAGATTTCCTGTGAAAAAGTCAAGGCTAATTCTTAGATATTTACTTCCCTTTTCTGCATTTGGAATAATATCCAAGGAATAAGGCACTAGATTTATGGATGAGGTCTACACACAACCAGGAGAAATACCCCTGAGATTTTACCCAGAAGTAGTAAGTGCAAATTAGAGTAAGCTGGCTAAAATAAAACATGAAGTAAAGTTCAAATAATGTAACAGAACTCATGCCAGATATTCTTTAGATTGGGAGGTGTTTTGATAATTCAGGAGTGGACTTAGCAATGAAATCAAGAGGGACATAACTGCTGTTCTCTGGTATGCATACTATTTCTCCTCTTGTAAGGAACAACTGGGGGACTGTATAGTTGTTTTCCATCCCCTTATTATCAGATCCGTGCATTATTTTCTTCACTTTTACTTACTTAAGTATATTTTAAAAAATGAGAAAACCCATTCTTGTGTGACACACTACTCAATTTGCAGCTCAGTTGGAGCTAGGCATTCTAGCTAAGCTGAACATTCATGCTTTGGCTGTGAGTCTATCATCTCATCATTACATGGAGAGCACATCAGTCTCAGCATAGAATTTTCTGTCATAGATGTGAGATTATATGAAAAAGTTTTCCTAGCATGCAGAAGCAACTGTATCTGGCATGTACTGTCAGAAGTCTAGGTATTAATGATTTTGCTTTGAAGCCCAGTATCAAAATGGGTTTTTTCATATTTTAGATAAAGAATGATAAATAGAAATTTTTGGATGGTGAGGAAATACTGATCTAGTCTAATTGAGCTAAATAAGGTGTAATACACAGTCCAGTTAGGCATATAAACTTCCTGTAATGTCAATGGTAAAGTGAAAATCTGAAGAGCATCTATGAAAATGTTAAGTTAGCTGTCAACAGTTCGAGGACCTCCAAACTGTCCTCCTGACATGAGGTATAGAGCCAAGAAAAGAAAGTGCCATGCTTCAATTTCAGATTAGATGGGCAGCAGGTTCCTTTCACCTGCAGATTATTAACACTGAAATGAACTGTCAGCATCAGTGTTGTCACCAGGCATCAAAAATGACATGAGGCAGTGTTCAACAAGAAATGAAAGCACGAGACTGACACGAGAAAAGAAGATCAAAATAAAAATGTGCTGTTGTATAGAAAACAGATAAATGAACCTCAGTCTTCTGCATTTCTGATAGAATGACACATTATTTATAGACTGGATTGGGTATGTTAAACTTAAAAAAAAAGGTTGGTGTTTTCACATTACAGTGTTTGAGTCTTCTTTTTTCACCATTGCCACTCCACCTGCAGTACAGAAGAGGTACCTGCATGGTTGTTGCAAGGAGCTGTTGGAGCACCACCTTTTTGGACCAATACCAAAGCAGAGAGATCATTGTTCACAGCCTGTCAGCTTTAGCCAGTTCATTATCCATTGTGACAGCAGAAGAGCAACATGAGCTTTAAGAGGTCACCAGTGTTGCTAGTTGAGCATGGACTCATAGATGAACTATTCCTACCCTTTAGATGACTGATGCATGGTCACTGGGGAAAAAGAAACTGTGTTCTACTAAAGACCATGTCTCTCTGCCCAAACAGAAAAGGATAGCATTTATCTGTTCTGGTGGTGCTTAAGATAAACTTACTGGTTTTAGTGAAGTTCTAGATAGCTGATTTTTGTGTGATTTTTTTTTTTTTTTAACATCGGGAATAAAGGTATGTTAAAAAGCAAAACTTAATGTAGAAATCTCATTTGAGGTGGACTAAGGACAAAATGTGTCCTTGCAAGTTAACTTTCTAAAGCTCCTGCTGTTCTTGTCTTAGGTTGCAGTTATCGCCATTCATACACTATTGCATAAGTGATATTGGACATGGCCATGATCTTTATTTTTCTAGAGAATTCTAATGTAAGAAAAACTTTTGTTAGCTAATGGTTTCACCACTATTAACTGAAAGTTGCCACAACACACAAGGCTGGTGCATCGTGCAAGACTGCATAGTGCACTGCAGTGTATGCACAGCCATGACCTCCTCAGTGTAAATTTAAATCATCCAGCAATGGCCAGCACCAGGTTAAAAGCAGCTACCATCATGTAAAAGGCAGAACTGGACCTGGTTAAATACAGGAACTGTGCCAGTGCCTTTGAGTTTTGGCAAAACTCCTATGGACTGACACAGTGTATTTCACAAAATACGTGTGACATTTCCTATAGAGAAAGTAGTACAAATTCAGACAAAGGGACAAAGATGTCAGGCAAAGAACAGAAGAGTCTTCAGCACTACCACTTTATGCCTTGCAAAAGAACACCAGAGGAGAGAGGGCAGGTGGAACTTTTGTTCCTCTCCATTGTAACAACAGAAGGGATTTGTTAGGGCCCAAGTCTCATACAGCATTTCTTCCTCTCAGGATAGGCAGAAAACAAAAAGACAGACTTTGACCTACAGAACAGCTTTGCCTTGGGCCATATGATAAGTTATTGATTTACCCTTTGTTACCGTAGTCAACCTTGAGAATCCCCACCTCCTCTATTTATACCTCCCCACCCCCTCTCAGCCCACATCGTCCTGTAAAGGAAAGTCAGTTTCCCTTGGAAGAGTGCATCACCAGCTCTTTCAGCCTGCTGCAGATGATGGGACCAGAGAGAATATGAAAGGATCCTTTCCTTCCCTGTGTCACCTCCACAGATCTCTCAGTCTAAGATCAGTCAGGACACAGTACTATGGGTACAGATTTGCTGAACCTGCTCCTTCTGAAGAGACTTCATTTCCTACATGCCTGACTGTTTGGTACAAGTGAAGCACTGCATAATGAACTTCAGGGCCCAGGATGCCCCTGCTGGAATTAGACTAGCTAAAAATCTGAAGAAAATAAAGGTCAAACTTCAGTGAAAATGAAATACAGGTTATCTCATGTTTGTTCTTCTGTTGCTACATATACCGTCTCATCCTTTCAAAGCCAATTTCTTTGCTGAGGCCAGCACCTTGCAGAAGAACATGGCTACTGATCATTTTTGCTGCTTCTTCCTTGACAGGCAGTACAAATGAAGGAGTCCAAATATTTGGCCCTTCTTCAAAACAAAAACAACATAAACAACAAGAAAATAACGTCATCTTTTCCCTTCCCAAGTGTAGCTTTGCCTGCAGGTAATGGTGCTGAATGAATCAATGTATTACTGAAACTGATGCATGATGACAAAGGCATAGAGTACTTACTGCTGAACCAGAAATATGCAAAGCGAGAGAAATTCCTCCTTCACGGTATATTCCTCTCATTCAGAACAAGCCTTGCTATGCCTCAGGCAGCTCCACTTTTGTGATCATAATCAAGCATTTTTCTATGCATTTTGCAGATTTAGGTATACTGTCCTCAAGAAATTACCTCAGTGAGTCACTCGAGTTTCTTTCCCCCCTTGCCAACATGGCATTTTTCAGTGCCTCTGATGGGCAACACTTTTAACTGGGATAGATCACATTCCTCTGTTCAGTGCAGGAGGACAGTGGCACCAGAGCACCAACAGAGAAAATCTTTACAAACTCATGAATCAAATGTTTAGGAAGCACACAAGGAAAAGTGTGTGGGAGTACTGGAGCAATGCTTGTGCAAGCTTTGCAGATTTATTACTACAATATCATCATGGTCAACATAATTAAACCTCCCACTCTAGGTCTCTTCATCTACTGCACTGCAACTGGTATTACTCCCACCACTGACAACCTATTTTTTTGACACACAACAGCTTTCCATACATCTGCCAGATCTGGGATATGGAGATGCAACTACTGAAAAAGGCTTTATTGAAAAACTATGGGGTATGATTTTGATTTTGAGTGATTCTTCCTATTTCTTTTCTGCTCCACACTCTCTTTTAATATTACACATGTTGGAGTGTGTGGCAGGGGGAATGGACCAAAGCACATTATGTTAGATTCTAAATTAAATTCTTCTTCATTCAGAAACCGAAAATGACAGTCTGGACATGAAGCATTTGAGGTCAATGCTGAATTAACTTCCTCAGTTTCAGCTAATTAAAAGTGTCTGTGTGTTCTGCTTTGAAAAGGAAAAAAAATAAGCAAACTGGAGATTTCATAATTTTTCCATATTTACAGTACAGTGTCTCTTTCACAGATAAATTCTAGTGAAAGTTATAGATAACTGTCTTCTAAAGAAACCAGTTTTCATGTCTGTTAGAGAGTGAGCAATTACTTTTTTTTCATTCACTTAATTACTTGTTCTTGTTTTCAATAGTTCAGATGTTTTAAAGGTATGTGTTTGATCCATTTGAATGCTTATTATTTTATTCCAAATCTGCATTAAAACTTGAATGGCATGTTTGTGGAAACCAAAGTTGAATTCAGTGCAGGATGTCTGTTTTTGAAAATCACCTCAGGTACAACTTGACCTTTATAGTTTAAAAAAATCTTCTAAAAATAAAAGGTATTTTTAAAAAACCTGACCTCCCCACCCTGTTTCCAAATACTTACTAGAAAGAAAATATTTTGCTACTGAAGAAGACCTGCTCTAAATTTATTACAGAACTTGGCATATATCCTTTAACTTCAGTACTGTGAGGATTCTGTATATTAAAAGATTCAGTTGGTAAGAAGTGATGTTTTGCAGAATGGCCTTTTGATTTCACAATCATCAAACCAGAGTAGCATATGCCAGTGGAAGAAACAAAGAAATGAACTTTGACTGGCCTTTGGAGGATGCACTTTCTGGTTTGGTTTATTAATGGAGAGAGTAAAACTGAAGCTGTTTTGAAAAATACAAAATACCATGAGTAATAAGTATGAAATGTGTGCACTGCAGTGCAAATCTGTTCCCCAAATATTCCTATTTCAGGGGAGAATTCTTTTGGCACAATGCCTGGGCTGCTGGCCACAGCCAGCTTGGCTGCCTTGTCCCGTGCCTAGCCTCTTTAGCAGCTGGTGCTGCTCCCAGGCAATGCATTCAGCTCCTGCTCCCACAGCTTCAGCTTATTATAGTTTTTATTTTTTTTTCTTAGAAAAATATGTTTCTAAATTTAGTTTAGGACATCAAGCCAGTTGTTGAATCACAGAAGTGCTCCTGCTACCAAACATAAGCAATCTGTGCATACAATTCTACATGTATTTTCTGTGCGGAGAACTGCACTTTCTAATTGAGGAATACTTCTGAATCTATTGTGCAACTGATGTTTGGAATTTAGGAGTAATTTATGGCTTTTTAAAGTCTTCTAAATCTACTAATTCAATAACCAAAACCAGAATATGCCTCTCTTGAAAAATAAGTTTGCTCATGCACACTGGGTTTGCATTGATTTCATTAAACTGGCTCAAACTCTGCACGATAACAGGGATTTACTCACCAGAAACATTATTCCCTGCCTGTGCTGTAGGCAGGAGGGTGTGTGCAATGAAGTCATTAGCTAAACACAGGCAAGGAAAGATATATCTATGCTAGAAACATCTGACAGGCAGGAAAATGCTTCACATTTAATATCTTCATGCCATATGAAGGGATAAGTAAAAAGATCTCTATTCCTGGCTTTCAAGATGGGAGCAGGAAGAACAGAAGCCCTGACACTAAAATCTCCATCTTTGAGCCTGAAGAGAGAACTTTTATATCTTTATTTAATTCCACCAGCCCATCCTCTTCCACCTCCTTGGCGTAAGTTGGATATTAAAGATACACAGAAAAAGGCTGTACCGGTCCCTCTTCATTTTGATTCCACCTATGGTAGGGAGAGGAATAAGGTGGCTCAAAAGTTCCAACACTCCATTTTGGAGCCTTCAGCTTTATCAACCTCTAGAATAGAAAACTTACATTGACATCAATTTCACTTTATATTCAAGCCCTTACTGCAGCTCGGGGTGCTTACAGTGTAGTCTGAAATCAGCAGCTTCAAATTCAATCACATATGCTCAGCACAAAGAACCTGGAGAAACACAGCATTTTCTAACTTAATGATCTCTGTGTTGAGGTCAAAAGTTAGTTGCTCACCTTGGGGCCTCACTGTAAATCTAAGGCATGAAATTATTTGCAATTGCATGCCTTGCACATTATTCCTTTCCAATGCATGTAGCAAATTGAATGTAGGTTGGGCTGGAGTGTGGAGGCTGCCCTGTGATACTTGGCAGTCCCTTCCATCTGCATCTGCTAATGACAGAATCCTATCCAGCACTGCTGAAATCAGGAATTTTGCCACTGACTTGAAAGGCATCAGGATTTAAAATTACAATGCATACCACTTATTTTCTTCCCCTTGACAATATGGCCAGTGCATTCTGGGTAGGAAGCTAAGTTTCCCAATACTAGTACATAATTTGATCTCTTGACAATAATGCCCATGCAGCTAAACAGTGCCTGCATAACATTTTTTGCCTCAGTGGTTAAGGCATATCATTTGGAACCACAAAAGCAAACTGAAGACCAATCTAGAAGTAAAATAATCACTAGGTGGGGAAATGATGGAAGTGAACAAGGCCTGAAATGCAAACTAGCATTTGGGTATCCAAGGACATTACAGTCATCTTAGCAATCATTTGAACACATACAAGAAAAGAATAAAGCACTGAAGTATAGAAATCACTCTGATCCCTATTAAATACCAAATCACAAAGAGATGTCTGAACACAAAAAGCTATTATTAATAAAGCTTCTGTAGTGTAAGAGGCACTGAGTTCTTTGCAAGTTAAAGTGACATTTGCCTCTTGTGGATTTTGGGATTTCAGTTTCTATTTGTTTGCTTTATGTTAAGTGAACCATCTGCTTCCTTTTGCTCTTTTCTAAGACTCCACAAGCCTCCCATTCTGAAGTGAAAATCACTTTGAGCCATAATTTTTAGGTCCTATGAAAATATACAGCAGAGGAAGGACATGGCTCCAATCCCTCCACTCTGCTGCCACTTGGATGAAGTGCCTTTTCTTTCCCATGCTCTAGAGCAAATTAGGCTTTGTGAAACCCAAGAGAATGAGAACTTCTGATGCTTTCTCCTCCACCTCTTACAAGGATGTACAGTTGATGTGCTCTTTCTGCATATTGAATAGCTGTGGCAAGGACTCCATCCCCCTGGCACAAAACCACTTCCTTGGGCTCCCTCTGAATTTGCAGCTTTCCACCAGAGAAGCACTGGCTCCACAGCATCAACTGGGAGATATCCTTACATAGTTCCCTTTTCTGCAACCAATATTGTCCAAATCTGTCCTTGATACAAAAAAAACAAAAAACCCAAATCAAATCAAATCAAACCAAAAAACCAAACCAAAACAAAACAAAAAACAAAACAAACAAAAAAAAACAAAAAAAACCAAAAAAAAAAAAAAAAAAAACCCCCCCCACAAAAAAAAACAAAAAAAAAAAAACAAAAAAACCAAACCAAACAAAAAAAAAAAAAAAAACTCCCCCCCCCAAAAAAATCCCCAAAACAGAACAAAACCCCCCAAACCAACCAAACAAAAATAAAAACCAAAAAATCTACACCAAACAACAACAACAACAAACAAAACAAACAAACAAAACCCAACAGAATACAAAGAGCATTTCAGAATCCTGCAATTTTTTCCTTCCTTCCTCCTGGGAGCTGCAGTGAGCATTGATCAAGAAAGAGAACAACATA
This sequence comes from Scytalopus superciliaris, assembly GCA_013400415.1. Taxonomy (NCBI): domain Eukaryota; kingdom Metazoa; phylum Chordata; class Aves; order Passeriformes; family Rhinocryptidae; genus Scytalopus; species Scytalopus superciliaris. The sequence continues at coordinate 158,453 of VXBX01006700.1, read as the reverse complement.
CATACAGGGACACAAAGGTATATCTTTCTTCCTTCTTCCCTGCTGTCTGAAAGGTAATACAGGAAATAACTGCTCAGTGTCAAGATTTAGAAACTGTGCATTAGTGGCACAGCTGAAACACAGATTCTCTGTCCTCCAGATATGAAGGTTTAAAGGTCTTTTCCCCCTCACACTGAAAGCCAGATACAGTGATCCTACACTGAGGTCCATGCCCTTGCTGCAATTTAGATTTTTAATTAGTTTCTTCTAAAACAGTTTTACAATTACCTGTAATTTGTCCACCAGTAATTTCCTTCCTTCTTAATCAAAACACAAAGTGTTCCTGGTCTGCAACAGCCAGTCATTATTTTTGTTAATAAAAATGGGCTTGAAGAGTCTTTCTTTAGGTCAACACCACTGTTACATGCAGTGAAACAGCACCAGAAATTGAATGGAGGCAGATCAGTCAAATCTCCTCACAAACCTTAATTTCTTTAAAAATGAATATTTGGGATTTAGGTATAAATAGAAGGAAACACCATAGTAGTGATTTCCAAGTGGCAGTACATGTGCCTTTTTATTAATATTCAGATGTATTGCATTAGCACAGAACCCGTATCCAGTGTGTAACCAGCACTTGTATCAAACTGCTCTATTCAGGTTGCTGCTATGACAACTATCCAGAGGCAAATGTCAGGTCAGCTTGCAGCATATGTGTCTAGGCCATAATTGCTTTGTCAGAAACCTAATAGCCACCTACTCCTACTCCTGTAACAGCTAAAAGCAATATTGTTAAAATTACCAAATGTTGCAGTATCCATAACACCCTATTCACTGAAAAAAAATTAGATTTTCCTTCCTTTTATCCCCCAAAATAAAAATGGGTGACAAGAAGCTGTTTAAACTACCTATTTGCAAATTTATGTGCATTTATGTTTCATTGTAAACCTGGGATCATTAAACTTTCTCCTCCTTGGGTGCTAGATATTATCCTTGACTCCACCATGATGATTACTGATATTTAATTTGGCCGGTTCCAAATCACAGCATGAAAAAAAAAAGTGCAGCTGTCATCTTGATGAAAAAAATTCCTTAAAAATCATTTGGTGTTTATCATAACAAACTGCTTCATAGTATCATAGTGCATGATACTCTGCGTAATGCATAGATTTGCTCGAATAATAAGCTCCAATAATCAAAGATCCTTTCTTTTTCTTTTTTAAATTGACTTTAGCACATCAAGCCAGTATACTGATGTCTATGTAGTGAAGGTGTGAGGACAACTCAGACTATAAAGTTGTACAACTGTTGTTATTTTCATCTAGTCTCTGGAATTAGACTACCCTTTAAACTCACATTTTTTTAAAAAATGGAAATGCAGAAAACCTTTTTCTTAGCATGTATATCATATAAAATACTGACTGACAAGCATCCTGTGAAAAGCCTACTGATTTAAAAGGCACCAGCTCTGACTGAGAAATGCCTTTGTTAGGAAGGGAGATATGTAAGATAACGATAACATTCATTTTCCTCTGAGCTTAAGTTTTCCTTGGGTTCAACTTCTCATTTGCTATATAACTACAAAAGAATCATACACTGCATGTCTGATTACTTGGGATACAAGGATGAAAGAGGTGTACATAGCTCCCTCCTTTGGCTGACCAAAAAAATTCTGCACACTATTGCAGCCCTTCCATGACATTACTCACTGAAATGGAGGTCAAATGGCTAAAATTACATGGACTGAATCCAGGAGAAAATCCAGTCCACTGACTTTGCAGTCGTATGTGACCCTATTTTCCTATGTGCAAATATAATGACGTGTTCTCAAAGGTCCAGATTCCTAACTGGTACACATCAATGTAGTACAAAGTGGCATCAATTTTCTAAATGATCTGGCTAACCATACATGACATGTCCATAAAAAGGTCCATATACTTCTACAAAGTATTCTCTGATTCAGTTTTTTTCCTTTCTTTCCATATTCATTCTCCCTCCTCACTTCTAAGTGCTGACATTTTGTCTTGATAGCCAATCACTACTTATTTCAATTAGAAGAAAAACGCTCATTCATAAATTTTGCAATATGACAGCATGCAAAAAGAATTAATTTTAAGCAAAACATAATGAAACAAAAGGCAGCTGTTACAAAAAACCACTTGTGTTCAAATAAAGGGGAAGGCAATTTTTTCCCTAGTATCATTCCTACGTTCTTTTCTCAAGAAAGATTTCACCATTTCAGCTTCCTTAGGAAAAAGAAAGAAGCAGGTCATCTCACATACTGATGTATATAAACTACTATTTCCTCTTACATCTTCTCTTGAAGAATTTTTACTGGTCTTTTTGATTTCAGACAGGACAGTAACAACACTAATCCACCTCCACTTTCCACAGAGCCCAACACTGCTCCAGACTGTTTTGTGATGAGGTTTTATAAAAACTACAGCACACGCATACCTGTTTGAAAGAAGAAGAGACTGACAATAGTTCAGCTCTTAAAAGGATTTCTGTGATTGACAACAAATAGAGGCACATTACTGAGGCCTCTCTGTTGCACAAAGCAGGCATCACACCCCTCTACTCACTGCCCAGGCCAGTAATGACACAATGACTTTTCCCAGATTTTTCTATTTATTTAGCTGTTCTTCTTTTGCTCAGCTAAGACAAACTTTGGTTTGTAAAGTGAAGGACATGACAAAAGAAGTCATCCTGTTGACCGTATGTAATTAATACAAGTGAATAGGGCTGTATTTTAGCTCTACTTAATTTGCTTCATGATTCCCTTGTTAGTAGTTCAGAACCTCTACCCAGTGCAACTGCTTCATGGATTATCCCAGGAGAACATTCAAAGAGATCACTCAGAAGCGCAGGGAATCTTAGGGATTCAGATAATGTGTTCTCTACCTCTGACTGAACAAGTCATAGAAGGTTTATGCAATTATTATTTCTACATTTTGCACCAGTTGTGAACAAAAAAGTGCTCAGAACTCGAGAGAGTTACTCTTCTTCAGCATCCAGACTCAGCAGAGGTAATTTGGAGAGAGACATAAAACCTCTGCATTGCCTCTGTACCTACTGTCTGAGCTGCATGGAAAAGATCAGCTAAATCCAGCCCTGTGTCACAAGCCTTTCACTGTTCAGCAGTAACACCAGCAATTTCAACATATAAATCTATAAAATTTGTGCATCGGAATAAATTATTTTTAGTACCAGGCAGAATTAAAAACTGGAAGGGACAGAAACTCTTCAGTTGGGTAATAAGTATCAAATATATAGCTTCTCAGCACTTAAGCTTCTGGCCAACCAAACAGTGCTTGATCTCAAGATAATGAAAATGCACTGAAGCTTAAGAGAGAACTTGAGTAACATCTAACACGGTCAGACAGCCAAGGCATTATAGTCCAAGCTACCATGACCTAGTAAACACATTTATATTCCTTACAGAGAAGTCTCACAAACTGACAATGCTTTTATTGTTGCAGTTCCCAAAAATTATGGGAAGTTACTATAGTTTCCTGACAGACAAGATCACATTGATTTTCCCATTAGAAAATAAGTGACTGCCATGAAAAAAAATGTTGAAAATAAGTAAGTGATGTCAGTAAGACCAGATTTCATTAACATTTCATTTTAAAATTGGATTTTTATGGGCAGAAATTTTCATCCTTGAGTTAGGAAATACAAGGATCATGTAGCAATGAAGGATGGTTTCTTCCCATTTCAGACTTAACACTATGACACTAAACACTGTCTCAAAAGCAGGGCTATATTAAGCATTGCAGCTATCAGAAATACTTCAGGGAAGTAATTCATAAGATGCAGTCTTTATATTTGCACAGACACACATGCACTTTCAAGTGGTTCCTTCTGAAGAGATAAAAAGTGTATGCACAGGATTATATGTACATAAACCCAATTCTTCATGTTTATTACTTGTGAAAGAAATGGCTGGTACTCATGAGCATGGCCAACACTATTTGTTCAAAAGAAAAAATGACCCCTCAGAAGTTTCCACAGTTTTGACTTTTAAGTTGCTTCTTTTTGCTGAGCAACAATTGCAATAGCTTTTCACCAAACCACTGCTAAATTATCACTGTATGCAAAAACCAATATAGTTTGGAAATTCATATTTTTTTAATAAAGTATGGACTTCCATTAGGGACATACGTGCAACATGCTCAGAACTTCCTGCTCAGGGGCTGTGTTGTGGCAGGAAGAGAAGGAAAAATGGAGAAGAAAAGAGCATAAACAAGACAAGCAAAGGAGTTCTGAAGGCTGCTGAAGCTTTGTCTTCAGGATTGGGCATAACACTCATCATGTTTTTAATACATTAATGTTTTATACATAATATTCTTAAAAAGATGGTGGTGGGGATACAAATTGCAGAATTACAGAATTACAGAATCAATTAGGTTAGAAAAGACCTCTGAAGTCATTGAGCCCAGCCTATGTCCGAGCACCACCATGTCAGCTACACCACGACTGAGTGCCTTTGCGGCAGATCACCCCTCTGGAGAATAAAAGGCAGAACTTTACCATACTGCATGCAACAATAAAGCAGCTCTAATGCAATGCTTCCATTCAGACCTGAGGAGAAGGACTGAACGAGTGTTCTTGCCAGATTCTCTTAACAACCTACTTTTCCGGACTGTCTAATGCTTTTCCTCAATTAGAAGATCTCTTGATATAATTTATGGAGCGGTAATTTTCATTATCAGAATCTTCTTTCCCCTTTCTTCCTCCCAAATTTTCACTGAAGGGTTCTCAAAGCCTGAGTCCACCCATTGGTACAATGACCAGTTTTGGAAAACAAGGTGCTTTTCTTTGTTTTTGGTTTTGGTTTTTTTAAGAGCCATGGAACAGTAAAACGACATGCTGCACTGAACTTTTCCAGCCTTCTTATGTTTGAGAAAAAAATCCAATGAAAATATTTCATTTTAGATATATTTGAGAAAAGTGAAGGAAATTGAATAGTAAGTTAAAAGTAAAAAATAGGAAGAAGAACCCTTTTACCTCTAAGTCACACTCTCTGGATGTGAGGATACTGGTCCAGTTTCCCTCTCAGCACATGAACTGATCACAGCAGTGTGCATTAAATACCACACTCAGAAATATTCCGGAATGTTTTGCGCTCATTCTACTTCATTAATGTCATCTACTTGAAATAAGTAATTAAATTTCAATGGAACTGGAGCTAGAACCAAGGTTTTCTATTTCTCTAATGACTTAGCTATTCCACCCTGCAGGGTATATTTCTCTCAAAGTTTTATGAAGCTACCTAATACACATTTCCATAATTTTTTCCAGCCACAACCATTCAGCATATCTATTCTGAATTCACAAATAGTTTTGCAGGCACCAAAGCTACATCAACCCAGCTAATTTACTGCTTGCTGAATCAAATAGCTGGTGCCATTTGCAACTGTCTCCACAGTGTTCCCAGAACTCACTGCCAAAAAGGGGGAAGAGCTGAAGGAAGCAGAACCCAACACCCATTTTTTTCATAGGCAGCTTTGCAACTTTAACCTCACAGTTGTAATTAAGGTGATCAGCTTAGAGACATTCTGAGGACAGATTTTTAATTCTGTAATGAAAACAAAGAAATGCCTCTCCCCTCAACGCTGTTACCAAATCCTTCTGTGATAGTAATATCACAAAAAAGGCAAAAAACCTAAAAATCCTATTAATAGGCTTTTTGAGTTCCAATTACAGTTTAAATATTGGTTTTTGGTTCAACAGCTCTCCGGCTCCCTAAAGAGTATTACGGAATTCTCATTTAAACCACTTGAAAACGCTGCCTCACCTTGACTGGACCAAGGAATTGAGCCATTAATTTTGTGCAATGAAAGTACCTGATGTTTGCATGAGTCATTTCTAGTGCTCCTTGGGGTAAGAACACATTGACTTTGTAGCTTTTTTTTATTATTTCTGAAAAATCAGAGTGCAAATGCGAGAATATAAAATCTGCACAACCTGAAGGAGCACTGCTTCTAAACTAAGCTATACTTAATATTACAGTGCTTTGACATCCTGTATGATTTGTAAATTTTAAGGCAAACGTAGCACAATAATGAAAGTACTAGAAAAAAATATAACAGAAAAAAGAAATAGAAATATACACTCTCAGATCCTAAACTATCAATGTTATAAGGATAGGAGTAGGAATCTTGTATACATTAGGGCATGACCTGAAAGAACTCGACACACTATGTATAAAAAGAAAATGTTCTTTTAAAAAATTCTCCATTCCACAGAAAAAAAAAAATCATCTATCGTGACAGAAGCATATTTTGGAACCAAGATATTACCAAGATTTTACTTTGTTACAATCATGAAGAGAAATAAAGCATGACAGTCTTTGCAATAAGAATGTTAGACATTCACTGTATCTGTGGAGTGAGTAAATAATCAGAGTCTGGAAGGAGCTACCAGCTGGATTTTAAAAAAGTGAAAGAAAATATGAAATTTTCATAAAATTAAAAGTAATAAAATCCTAACGCATTATAAAAAGTGAATAATCACATTAGAAATATAGATGAGCTTTAAAAACTCATAAGTTAATTGACAGCATTTTGTTATATATCACAATAACTTTTCTGTTTCAGGCAAATAGGTATTTTCAGAAACTTAAACTATTTCATCTTATATTTACAAATGCATACACATTTTGAAAGAGAGTATGTACTCAGATAAACTTACTGAGTCATGGACACATGCCCCATTTCTGTTATTTATGTAAATTAGATATACTGTATGTTCTGTTCCTCTTAATTCTACACATTATGCTCTGAAAATCTACAACCATTAAAAAGTAAATATACAGCGTTACCCAGCTGGACATTATAAATATATTAAAACACCTTAATACAGCTTATGTAAATACAGGCAAAGGCATGCTTGTGTATTCATTTTAAAAACTACACCTTTTTTATTTTAATTATTCTTGCTGACAAGAAACATATAAGGGATCGCACCACCCTTCTGCATGGCATCCTATGTAAATGAGTCCAGCACATTTATAAATATGGATGTGGCAGACCCCCAAACAACACAGTACCTGCTGTCTATCCAACCGCATCCTTTTTGCAGCATTTCTGCTTTCACTCTCACAGGCGGAAGCCAGGATACTCTCTGCAACTGCTGAAGTAAGGTGTGAGGGAATAGGTCGTGACTATGAGAGAAAAAAAGAAACACAGAAATTATTTGTAGCATAATCCACGATATCCTTTTTCAAAGCACACCATACCATCACCTAGGCAGGAAAGTCCGCTCATTGAAATGCAGTTTATACCAACAAAACACGGAAATGGAACTTGCAAAGATGAAAAATGAAACTAGTTAGATGTTAAAGCTGCAGCTGATCCACAGATCCACGAGAAGCCCTTTCCCCCCACAGCTCTATTGTCCAGTGTGTTTAGTCTGGCTCATTAAGCTGTACTTTGAACAGACAGTGGCATATTCTCTGCGTTCCAGCAGCACCCTGGCCGTCTGATTCTTGTTAAGAAAACTGAAAGCCTTTTTATCCTGTACAGCATGTGACAGAGATGAGTAGTGTTTTTTTATAGTCATAAAAAAACAAAACAAAAACCCCAAGTGATAGGGTTGAAACATCACTCAAAACCTAACAGATTGTCAGAACATTTCAGAGCAGCCTCAATCTGTAGTATACGAATATTTGCATTCCTTGCTGCAACATGACTGATGTGATTAAAAGGACTTTTAAAAAAAAATCTGCTTTTCTTTTGATAATGCCAGCCTTCTAAAACTGTAGATATTTTGTGGTTCAACTAGATACAGTTAATTTTTCCAACTCAAAACGTCTCATTACTAATTTTAGAGCATTTACACATTTTAAGTTAAAGGTGTAATGAATCCCCCAAAAAACAAGGGAATGCTAAAATCCTTTTAGCTTCACTGTTGATTATGAACTCCAATATGCTCTTCGCTACAATTTCATTAAGAACATTTACACATCTTTTTTTTTCCTGATTACATCTTTCTGAAAGATGAAGCTCAGAATAAAAATAATCTTCATTAATATACAAAGATATATCAGGATATATCAGATATACCAGGAAAATAGAGAAAGGGGGGATAATAACAGGGATAGTGATATACATATAACCCAGTTACAGAGGCTGCAATTTATTGAACCCAGTTCTGAACTACTATAAATTTTCAAAGCTTCATTTAACTCAAAAATACTACATAAATTTTTACTTACTGAGGAAGTGGTGATGTGGGGGGGGGTTGGGTGTGGTTTTTTGTTTGCTGTTGTTTTTTTGGTTGCCTTTTTTTTTGTTTTATTCTTTCTTAATCCCAAAAACATATATGAATCTGCCATGAAACATCACTTAATTTTGGAAGCAAATTTTAAAAGTAGTCCCATTCAGTTTCTAGACAACATTAGAACAGATTAATTATATTGGCTCAACTGATTTTACGGTTTTTATAACATTCCAGAAACTGAGGAGCCAACCATTATTCACATTACATTTTTACCTTTAAAAATTAAAGTCCATTTATTGACTTTGGATGTGTTCTGCATAATGCCAATTTTAATCAGACACTGTACTTTCTCTAAGGCATGGGACCACAGCCTGTCTGGGACCAGAAGCTGAACAAGCTTCTAGAAATAGACAGGGATTTATGTGCCTTCCTCACTAGTGCAGTAGGCTTATTTCTCCCCACTCATACAAGAACAGGCTCTCCGGCACCAGCATAACAGCTGTGTAAGAAAGACAACCAGAGGCTGCAATGCTGAAATAAAATATATTTGGATTGATTTGACAAAATAAACTATTGAACTTGGTCCCAATTTTGAAAATAAATCACTCTAGGAGATGGGGGACACTGATGTAAACCCTGGTGTCACTACATAAGTTAACATTACATACAGTACAAGCACCTTCCTTGGAGCTCCAGAGGAGGGAGTAAGTCTTTGTGGAAGGGTCTCACTGTCAAAGCAGTGTATTTATTATTCTGCCTCCCCAGAATGGTAATGTTACTCTGAATTTCTTATTGCATCACACTAAATCCCCCTCTGTGTATGGAAGTCAAGTAACACTGTGCATGCCACGGGTTTATGTATGTTGAAGATACAATGAATATGCTGGACACGTGGAAATCTCAGTGTGGTCCTGTAAGAGTGGCCACACAATGACATTCTTGAAAAAATGGTGAGCAAACACCTGGTTAATTCCTCCAGCTCAGATCTTTAACTAAACTCATAACTATCCCTATAGATCAATGGATTTTTAGAAGGTGACATAGAATGAGCCAAAAATATAAATGTTCTGACCAAAAAGTAGAATGAACACAAGTTCCCTCAGCTTATTTGTTTATAGGAGAGAATAAGTTTATTGAAGTGTTTTATAAAACAAGAAATGCAGAGTTCCCATCAAAATCAAGCAGGTATCTTCTCTTTGAAAAGTAGTGTAGTGGTTATGTGCTCACTGTTGAAATATTGAACTCAAGTTAGTACCTGCAAAAAAGAGGAAATCTCCAGGTAATGGAGTATCTTCCTCTTGTAATACATGTTAAGCCATAATTTCTTTCACTCATCACTGCAGCTGGCTGTTGATACGTTTATATCAAGAACTATCTGGAGTGAACCTTAGAGAAAATGTAATGAATGCATGGCTGAGTCACCTGGGGAGTAAAGTACTACAACAAAGCACAGGAGAGAAATCAGCTGATTAAGGTTCAGGCTGTACCAACAGAGCACTAGTCTGGCATTGACTGAGAAGATGACACAGTCCTCTCTCACTAGGAGTAGAGCTGTTAAAAAGATGATTTTCTGTTCCATGAAATTCCATATCTGTAGAATGTCAAAAAGATTGATTTTGAAAAGCCTTGCCTAAGAGGAAAAATTGCTTTGGAATAACCACTTCTGAAAAAATGTTTTTAAATATACTTAATATTTCCATCTTCCAAGCTAAGAGGCCCCTTTTGGTTCAGTCTAACTTCCTCTGATTATTCTGATTATTCATGACCTCTGTCATGACTACAGCTATAAAACCACTTCTGTAAGAAGCCCAAGCATCCCAGTCTTTGCTGGGCTCTGAACATCTCCCAACTTCTGATCTGAGGGTGAGATACAAAGGCCTTGGAAAACGACAAAAGCAACATCATTCAGTTCTGCAAAAGGGACCCTGCAGATCTCAGCCAAGCCAGCATTTTGTAGGTTCCCAGGCTGCCCTCTCCAGAGCTGAGAGCTGAGTGCTGATTCCTGCATGGCTGGGACTACAGCAGAAAATGTGGGAGGCAAGGACAGCTTTTTTCCAAGGGCTCCCAGACTCCCCTGACAATCCCTGTATGCACAACCTGTGAACCAAACCAGCAGGAAACCAGGTTTCATTTTATGGGACTATGTCAAAACAGAAAACCCTCGACAAATTAACACTTTCTAAGGGGGGGAGGGGGGGAGGGGGAAAGAAAAAAATAGGCATTATTAAAAAATTCCCAACCAGCTCTAACTGGCATAATGCACACAGTGTTGCCTCATACACACAAGTTACAGCTCCAGTCTGGTATTTCTTTCACTTCATAGGGATGTAAAGCAGAAAATAACTATACTGGAATTATCCATGCGTCAAACAACAAAAAAGAAGCAAGCCTCTAAACTTAGTTTACCAAAACAAGCAATTCACATGGCAGGGTAACATTTCTGTCATTTTGAACCAATGATAGATAGAAAAGTTGTTTGTGAAAATTTGGTAGAAACTCTCAGGTGCAGAGATGAAGAAAACTTGGAAGGAACTGAATGAATAGCATAATAAAGAACTTCTGAGAAGATTATATGCCTCTGTCCATTACCCAACAGCAGTATAGAGAATTGCTTTGTATTTACTTGGAAACATGTGATTGCACTAAAACAGCAGTCACATTTTGAACACACATCTGTTTGGGGTTTTTACATCTCTTCAGCTGACACACAACCAATGTTAAGCCCCTAACACAAAGGCAAAGAGTATTTTGACAAAAGATGTAAGGAAAAGCTGCTAGGTTGCATGTGCATGTGGATGCCTCTGTTTATAAGAACTTTTGGAGTGACTGACATTCAGGAAGTGGTTGGAATTCCCTTGTTATCCCATGGGAGATGGCCAACCGCCTTCAGTCCTCTCATATTTAAAACTGTATTTCAAGATAATTTAAAGCTGATTTTTAAGACCACCACAGAGCCTGTAGATGACAATGATGACAAAATTGATGCACAATTAACCACCAGACCGGACAGGCAATTTTGCATGGTTTTCTGAGAAAATTTTTTTGTGCAAATTGATATGAAGACTTTATACACTCATCCCCTTTTCTGTTTCTGAAGAGTTTACAAATCATTCACAGGCTCTTTAATGAGAAACAAATTAGTTGATCCCTCTTTCTGGTCTAATAACTGCTGATCTGCTTTAAACCTAACAAAGACCCTTCCATGGCTTTGATGGTCTTTAGATCTGATTCTCAACAATCAGAGTATCTTACAAGAAGAATGTCTAGAGTTAGAAAGTAGTCCTGCAAGGTTGCTGATTTTCAGTAGTTGAAATTAGAAATCCTTGTCCCAGAACCTCTAGAAATTAGCTTAATTAGTATAATCTCTGACTCCTTAACAAAGAAGACACTAGCATGTTTAAACTGCTGTAAAACACCCATTTTTCAGTACACCAAGTGTATATCACAGTATCATCAAGTCTTCTGTTTAAATGGAGGTACATTTGCAGTATCTTCAAGGGAAACACAAAATACCCCTTTTGGCATATTCACACAATTCCTGTATTTCTATCCAGAATCTAAAAAAACTGCTATGTTCTAATTTCATGTGTACATTTTTGGTATAAATTTACCAATTATTGATATAATAGATGGATCAAATTTCAGTGTAAATCACTAGGAGCAGGATATTCACCAAAAAGAATTTTGCAATTTACTGTGCCTGCTGTTATCCTGTAGTTAGAGATCTATTGTCTCTAAAGTTACTAGGTGGCATTTTTATGAGATCCAGTATAAACAGAAGCCAAAGTTGTCACACAGAAGTTTGGTCTACATACTCTTATACATATTGCACCAGTCTGATTCAGTTCTGGAAAAATACAGCTATCTGTTATGTCAGATAATGGGCACACATGTACACCTGCTAAAATGCCAAATGTTATAAGCTGACATGTTCATAAATACCACCTTGTAGTTTAGGCCAATTAACACTGAAAATATCTTTCAGTATAGCACAGCTGCAAGCACACAAACATACAAGTTACTTAATTTTGCTCACAGAGACTCTAATATAAATCATAGAATCACAGAATCTTGTAGGGTGGAAAATACCTTTAAGATCATCAAGTCCAACCATTAACCCAACACTGCCAAGTCCATCATGAAATGGTGACCCCAAGTCCCATATCCACACTTCTCTTAAATACCTCCAGGGATGGTGACTCCATCACTTCCCTGGGCAGTCTGTCTACTACACCTTTCAATGAAGAAATTTTTCCTAATAGCCAATCTAAGTCTGCCCTGGCAAAAGTTGAGGTCATTTCCTCTTCTCTTACTGTTTGTTACTCAGGAGAAGAAGCAGGAATTCCAATATAAATGTGTGAATGAGAAAGTATTTTAACTACTACTCAAACGTGAAAAAAAAATAGTTTCAAATTTTCCAAAGCAATTTAGCATCCAAAAGTGAAGATGAATGCCTAAGATGCCTCACTGGCAGTAACCGCGTTTTTCCAGAGTTACCACTAAGCACTTGTTTGAACTCTGGGCTTCCAACAACTAGGCAGTCCTGAGTGCTCTCCAGCACACCAGCTTTTTCCTCAATATTGCAAGACCATTTTATGTCCACAATTAAATATTTTAAATATGCCACAACTCTTTTATAATAAATTTTTAAGACCTTACACAATGTGTTAAAATCCCCAAAATATTTGTGACAGTACGCAATATCTAATTAGCACTTTTTCATATAAAATGTACAAAATACTTCACAAGACAGGGAATGCATTACCTGAGTTTTTACTCAGCACAATGTAGTGAAATGTATGACACAAGTGTCTTACACAGCACAGTTACAAGGGAATCAGAACCCTTCCTACAGAGTATTTTTGAATTTAAAGATGGAATGAAGTACAGTACTGCACTATATTGGATGTACTTTTATAATTATCTCAAACTGGAAGAGGGTAGATTTAGATTAGATATAAGGAAGAAATTCTTTACTGTGAGGCACTGGAGCAGGTGACTCAGAGAATGGATGCCCCATCCCTGGAAGTGTTCAAGGCAGGGTTGGATGGGGTTTTGAGCAACCTGGTCTACTGAAAGGTGTCTCTGACCACAGCAGCGGGGTTGGAGATAGATGAACTTTCCAAACCATTTTTTCAGTCTGTGATTCTATGAATTGTTAGTACAGAATAGTGAAATATGAACAACTGGACTGGCATTTTAATATTTGTACCACTGCATTTCAGCCTGGGTGTTGATATATTTTGCTCAGTTTGCAAAAAATACTCAATTGTAACACCTACAAAACAATTCAATTAAGTAACTAGGACTGTTTTCTTAAATGGCAGAAGAGGCGCTTCCTTTTAAAACTTTCAGTGATGTTAACATCACTTTGTTTTCAACTTTGAAATATGCTTAATTGAAACATTTCATGTTGCACCTTGATTATGGCACCATCTTAATACATCCATATATGTCTTATCATACCCATATTCCTATCTAAACATTAAGCAAATGACACTTTCCAATCAACCTCTCTGCTTCTACTGCTGCTGCTATGCCTACATATGGGACAAAGTACTGCTCTGCCTATTCAAGAGAGCAGCTTCAGCGGGGCTAGTGGGAATTTTAAATGACTTATGTGACCAACAGAAAGAATATTCATCTGACTATCGACCTTAAACTCAAGCATTTTATCTAAACCAGCCATCTAGGCTCCTCTGTGGTTTCATTGAAAAGACATGTATTTTCCTGTTCCAGAAGGATGAGGGTTAGGGTAGGGTTAGGGTTAGTCTTATGGTACCTAACTATGAACCTCTCTGGACTGGTTCATCTAAGCACTTCACTGATTGCTGAGGGAGCCAGTCGCCTAATTTCTCTAACAAAATTAAGCAAGATTACTTCTATCCCTATGGTATTTCAGAGTGACAGAGAACTCCAGGACTCATCATGCTGACCTAAGTCCTTCAGAGTCAGGTGAGGATCATTTTGGACACTCTGATAGCAGTTTATTAGGAAAAATCCAGAGGACTAGAAAAAACTGAATCTGAATTAACATTATTTCCTGTTTCCCCTAAATTAATACACTGAACTGTCCCCCCATCCTTACTGGCACAAACCAGTTAATCAAGCAACATTGCAGCAGAGGTATCAATCTAACTCAAAATCAGAGTGTAAGCAAACCTGAAATATTTACTCCCTTTTTTTTCTGATTTTAAAAAAGAAAGGAAGGGGTTTTTCTATATCAGAACTTATTGCCATTTTGAAGGGGATTGTTTTTCTTCTAAATCCATAAAAAATGGAAACAAAAGTCAAAATTGCATTGCTATCTTTACCTCTCCCAGAATGTAGATTAAGTGCTATCAGGTTGTTAGGTACTTATAATGATTTTAGTTTTAATTCTTTTTCAAAATATAGTGCCTTTTTCAAGGCTAACTTCTTCACATTTTCCAAGGTTAATTGAAAACTTGTAACTTCTGCTTCATGCTTTTCAAAAATTGCCTATATGTGCAAAATTTATTGAAGGCAAAAGGTATCTGAGACAGATTTAACAGGAAGTTCTTAAAAAATCACATGAGTATTCAGTTAAATGTTCTGTGGTGAAAAAAAAATATTTAAGAGCCTTAGGGAAACAGTTTCTAGAACATGTTTTTAAGAATATATGAGACCTAATGGTAAAAGTCAACATTTGGCAGAGAGGATGTTTGCCCTTTTTCAGCCAGGTTCCCCATCAAACTTACATAAGCTGACCACTGTCAGACTGGGGTGAGATGACTATAAAGGCAAGCGACCAATCGACTGAGCTTGGGGTGTAGTATAAAGCAATAACTCTACTATTCATTGTAGATCTTCATGGAACTGTTCTTGTGATAATTTTCTTAATGCTTCCCAGCTTGTTAATCAATTAGATATGCATCCCTGGATCCACAGAGCCTCATCTTCCTGAAAATGCTGATGACCTTTCCAGACGTAAAATGCCTGGAGGACTGAAAGCCCATGTGACTGCATGGGCAGCTGGACTTTGCAGCACTAAATTCAGTAAATAATGAAAGCTTTCACTCTCTAAACCTAAAACTTAAAAATAGAACCCAGATACCTATCCTGAGTAATCTTAATGAGGCAGATTTCAGAAAACATACCCCCTTCTGGAAACCAGTCCCCACTGAAGTTGCTCAACCACAATATAGAAGCATGACAAGCACTAGACATTCAAAACACCTTGATCAACATAAGCACAGTTGCAAATTTTTAAAACACCTCTTACAGCCAACTAGCCCAACAAAATGACAGTAGCAGTATAAGATACAGAGCTTAGTTATTTATTATTGAGGCTTGTGTAAGGACAGAAGGAGCTGGGATGAACAATACTGGGATCTAAATGAGGAACTGTCTTCAGGCATAGTGTGACTCTTCTCTGACACATCCAAACTTGCATTCAGACAAGGAAAAGCATTTATGACTAGCCTTTTCTCTTTAATACAGAAGAATGCTTTGGTCTTTGATACTACTGCTTTGTAATACTGTACTACCTAGGAAGGAAAACAAAGAATCTCTTTGTGAATGAGAGTTTAAAATCTTGCTCTTACATTGGGATGCTCACAGGAAAAGAAATGGTATTACTGTGGAAAAAGATACTGTAAGATGCAGTTTCAAACTGAATGCAGCGAGAGTGACCACAGGAGATCCCAAAGATAGGAGGAAGCATATAATAGTAAGAAAATATAACTATTTAGTCATTCCAACCTCATTTGATTATTTCTAGCATCTACATTTTTTCTGGGCTGCAATTAAACATTAGTGAAACAGATCACCTGACTATTACAGGGAGAAGATTCCTCTTGTATAGCCTATATAGGTCACAAAACCCCTGAAGTATATATAGGAATTTTCATTTATATCAATCCTTGAGAAAGAGTCAGTACGTTTTTTTTCTTTTGTTCATGGGCTAATGAAGAGAAAAAGAAAGAATTTCTTTAAGAACCCTTCAGCAATTCACAAGGCACTATAGCACAAGTACAGGTAGAAGCACAACCTAGAAATCCCACCCAAAAGCCAGTGATTTCAGTACTTGACAAGCTCGCCCAACCAATGAAAGATTCTGAGCAAGATCATAGAATTTAATAAGAGAACATTCTCAACAGCCCATTAGTAGGAGAGAATGGGAGGAGAAAAGTAATCTTAAAATTTGTGAGTAAAACTTACACAGTGTCTTATTGAGGGATATACTTGTGTCAGAATGACAATGGAACAACTGCAAGCTGGACAGGCAAATGGGCAAAGCATTTCCGATATTGAAAGGGAACTTCTCAAAGGCATATTTCTAACAAGAAGCCATGCAAGCTGCCTCAGAATCCACAGACAACTATCTGTCATAAGTGGAAGCAGAATAACAATAAGCAATCTGTTAAAAATATTAATACTAAGAATCATGTTAATTAACAATATGAACTCTCGTGAGACTGGGTCTTTTCCATTGCCTCAAAGCTAGAAGGGGTCTGTTATGCAGCAAGAACTGTCATTTAGATTACAAATGGCAAATAATTGACAAAAGCAGGCTTCAGGCATGCTTTCTCATCTTTACCATGCAGTTTTACACTAATTTAACTTAGTATTTGCATTTTCTCTTTGTTTTGCAGTATGATGCTGTAGATAACTGCACTGTTCCACACACAGTCTGAACTGTCACATGTCATAAAAGAGAATTTTATCTTTTTCTCATACAACTAGATGCTCAAAATGTAGCACTTTGAATCTCAACAATATGAAAAGCTTAACATGTCTATAGCAAAAGATGTCTCCTGTGGAGATTATTGTTTGACATCCTATTTAATATGACAACGGTACTGGTACTGCTGCTGAGCAGATCATTATCCTGGTTTGCTGTATTTGAGGGTAGTGCCTTATTCAAATCAACATCACTGTTGCCCTTCATGATTGTTTTGAACAAGTGTTATTATGCAGACAAAGCAATTGTTCTTCACTGTCAAAATGGTAAGTACATTTAAAACAATCATGCCTCTGTCCATGGTAGCATTTTTAAAAACTGCTTATAATCAAGAGATGATGATACAATAATTTAGAAATCAGAAAATATTTTTTTATAAAAAATGAAGGGATACATATTAAATTTCATAATTATTAAATAAATAAATAAACATAAAATGCTTATTTTTCTCTTAGGAAGTTAATGGGAGCTCCTCCAGAGACTTAGGATAGTCTTTGGCTTGTGTTCCTACCTGCAAACAGGGGCACAGGACAGATATCCCTTCAGGCCCAAGGGGGCTGCAATCTTTGGCATGAGCTTCAGTGCTTTGTCACTTCCATTCATGGGCAAAAAAAGTCAGTGTTTTAGATAGTAATGTGTTTGTTTAAAAAGAAATAAAGCCCATCATAAACTATCAGGAACCATTATAAAACCAGGAAATATTTATGAACTATAAAGATTGCCTATTTGGATCATAATCCTTGTAATCTCTGCTGCTTTTCCCCTCCTAGGAATAAATTTGATCCCCCAACCTTTATTCGTATGAAAGTAACATTTGCAAATGTGCACTGAAGTCAAGCCAGCCCAGCTCTTATGGGTCAGACTGTAGCCCCTTGTTCATGCTGCAGAACAGTTGCACAAGTCTTTCAGATGACAAAAAATGAGCCAGTTTACATAACTGCTCATCAGCATGAATAATGATGGTTATTAAGGCCATAAATTGGAAGAGTGAAGAGACTTGCTAGCATTGGCTAATTTTGTAAGTATTTTCAACTGAAACTACAGCAAAATAAAAATATTTGGCATCGTGAAAGCTGAACTTGATGTTGCTGAATTACTGTCAGCCACAGTGACTAGATGCAATTTGATGCTATTTAGTGAATTGTACAGAATATTTACTTTTTTTTTCCCCTTCTTTTATTTTGGAAGGCTGAACAAGCTGATATATACACCACCAGTCAATCTTTGGCACATCTATCTGTACAGATGTCCTTTATTCTACCTGTCTTTCTTCATCTGAGCTTCCATTGTTCAGAAACAGTGTTAACCCAATGCTCCAAGTAATAAAATCATGAGTTGATTAGAATCACAAACACGTACAAAAATTTAGTTTCTGTCTTTGCTTTTTGTGTTATCAGATAGTGTTCTGACCCTACAAATAAGTCTGATATTTTGTTCTTAAACTGTCAGCTAACATCTTAAACAATACAGTACTCATAAGTATTCTGCAAAAACTGCAGGAACGAGAAAGACAGAGAGAAAGAGAAACAGTAAAATTCAATCATCTCCAGTAATTTTTTAATGTAGTCAATGGGCTCGCAGATGATTCAGTAAAAAAAAAATATGATATGTTTCATCACTAAATGATATCTATTTGTAACGATGAGGTGATTTTGCTGTCATCTAAAGGCCAGAGAGATAGCTAAGACACATTAAACACAAGGTGTGTAGCTACCTAGTTTCTTCTGACTTTCCTCCATTTTGGAAATACAAAAGTTTTTTAGAGATAATGAAACTGCCAATTGCTGAGAAGACATTATTTACCCATTTTTATGCTACTGAGTAATATTAAAATATCAGTGTCTGAAAACACTGGCAGTTGTATACCAACGTAATTTTCACAAGTTTTGGTTCTACTAAAACCTACTACTAAACTACTAAACCATTGAGATGCTCAAACTGTAAGTTTGACGTCTGTGTTTTGCAACCATTAAATATACTTTGCACACCCATATATCAACTAAAAGATTTCAAAGGAGTAACTTTTAAACTAAGGTGTACAAGAGAAAACTCAAAGCCAAACCCATTGCCACTATGATATAACTACACTGGGCATTTTCTTGGGTACAGCCTTTCCCTAGCAGGATCAACTTTTACAGAGCTCACTGAAATGCAGTTAGCAAAGGCAAAAATCTGAAACTGCAACTTAAAGTAGGAAAGAAGTCACTGTATAGTCCATCATTCAGTTTCCCTCCTTATGCCTTGCTTTGTTCTTCTTTTCCTATAGATACATGTTCATTTTGTGAAGTCTAGTGTCTTAAAGCACTTATAAACCAAAGGCAATAAATTCAGGAAGAATGAAAGAGGGAAAAAGAAACCTCTGACCTGGTATTAAAAAAAAAGTAAACAAACAAACAAAAAAAAAAGACGCTAAGATGAAAACAAAATAGTGCCATGGATTTACATATGGGGTTTTGATGGAAACTAGGGCTGGGTTTTAAGTCAAAACTCACCATCTCAAAACCACTTCTTTTCATCCGCCTGCAGGACTTGAGGTAAGTACGTATGCGTTTTCTGGCACGCTCTTGATACTCAGGGAATTGTCGCCTGCATGAGTCAATGATAGCCTGGATCTTTTCTTTGGGCTGCTTAGAGATTGGGACCATTCGGTCCAAGTTTTCATCTACAAACAGCCTGACAAACATCTGTTGGCAAGAGGGAGACAGAGGAGATGGGTTTGGAGGGTGGCTCTCTTCTCTTCCTAGCTTCCTGGCTTGATTACTGATAGGAAGACATTTTTTTTTCTATCCACTGAAGAGCTTTGTAATGGGAAGCCAGAAATATTATTCAAACAGTTCTTTAAAGGGTTATTTGGGGGGGAGGGGAAGGGGTTTTTTAAAAAAAAAAAAAAAAAAAAAAAGGACAAGAAAAGAATAGTCTATAGGATACAGAACTTGTGAGATAAACCAGAACAGATTGTGAAAACAGGCACTACTTAAGTTTCATTATTAACAATAAGCTGTGATTGCTAATCATTTTATTGAATTGACTCACAATTTTTCTTTGTTTGAACAATTGTTTGTGTTTTCATGCATAATTATATACATTGGGAAAGCAGAGAACAGCTGACCACCAGAATGGTCTTCTGGTGAACTAGCTACAGCCTCTTTCCATTCAGTGGGTGAACATGCACACAGACACATCCACACACACATGGTCGCACATGCACGGATACAGAGAAAAAGATTTGTTTTCCTCACTGGTAAAGATGGCACTCTGCCTCAAATTCTAAATAAAACACAATAAATCTGTCATCAGTTAACAAGAGTTTAATGTGAATTAAAATAATAATTGAAATAAATCCTGCAAATTAAATTAATGTGCCTTTAAAACTGTCAAACTTACCCATAAACAACAATGCAAAAGCAATGGAAGAAGAAAACAAGATGAGTGCAAGGGGGCTTACATTAAAAGCTTTCAGTCGCTCAGCTTCTACCCCATCGGATTCATTGACCTTCTCGGGATCTTCCTGCTCATCATGGTCATCCTCATCCTCGTCTCCTCGATTCAGAGACAGATCTTCAGCACCTCTGCCTACACTCTCATTCTTGCCAGAGTCATAGCTTGAATAGCTATGTGCAGGGGACTGAAAACAGAGAAACAGAATATGCTTTTAAAAAATCACCACAAAAGTAAGGTCTATTTATAAAAAATGCTTGGTAAATATTTAAAGAATTCCATGAATTCTTTTTATTCTTTGTTCAACATAAAGTGCTCCTAAGCCTTCTAAGAGCAAACAATTCAAAATTATATTAATTTCAGTGATTTAAAAAAATGCGACCACCTGCAAATTCAGTAAATCTATTAGCAAATTAGTTACCTATGATAATTACAGCTAACATGAAATTTTTGTCATAGAGCCTTGTTTATGTACTATCTACAGAAGTTTCTTACAAATATCAACTTCTTTGTATTAGCCAAGATATAAATAAGGGGTAGTTGATTTGAACAAAACTCTAACGAATTAAAAATTATACATTTTAAGGCAAAGAGGATTCAGGTAGGAAACACTGATATTCATAAAATGAACATTAAATATTATCAAGAGCTGCAAGAAGATATTCAAAACATGGAGGTGATTATGTTCTAGTTTCACTTACAAATGCCAAGAATGAATTAGGGATGTGTAGGTTTGTTAACATTTTGAATGCTCCTCTGAGAATCACGTAGCAAAACCATTCTGCCTTTGCACATCAGCATTCAGAACTTCTCCCTGAGCAGAAGTTCCATTTGATAGATGAAGCAGATGACCATCTCATTAAAGTGTATCCACCAGTAGGACCGAAAGGTTTCCAATTACCACAAGTCAATACAGTACATTTTCCCTTGCAATATCAAGTCCTGTTACCTGTGTCCACTGCATACACTTCAAACTGCAGACCATAAAAAGGCATCTATAATAAAAAGCCTTCTACAGCTTAGAATTCTACAGCTTAACACTTCAAGGTCAAAGCTTTCCCACAGCCACACAAAAGTATCAGAGAGTATATTCAGCAGAGCCATCAGATTCACATTTAGATAATTCAGAGCACAATTATACTTCTATATTTTAATGCTGTAATATTTCACTATTTTGTTCTCTTGCTTCAAAGCATACTGTAGTGTGAATCAGGTGCTACACAATGAACTTCACACACACTTTTCTTAGGTGTCTCCTGCCTTTGTGTCAGCAAAAGGAAGGAGCTTAATGCCTCAATCAAAAATACATTTAAAATACTTAAAATTGCGTGTTTGAGCTGCATTCTGAGATTCCTAAAATTGTCTTTATTTTAGGGTATTTTTGTCAACCACAGAAAATATCTGGACAGTGGGGTAGAAGGGAAAGACCAACAAAGCCATTCATCTTTACGGTATATTTCTCACTTTATATTCTTACTTTGATTTTTTTTCCCCCTTTCTCTACTGTCATTTCCATTTTACGTTGGTCCTCTGTACAACATCGGTTTTGGAGTCACTTGCCTTGCCCTAACTGCACTCATACTCCAAGTCTTCCTTTTTTATCTATCCCACCCAGACTATATTCTCACAGTACAAATCCCCTGGTTTTCCACTTTTTAATCTCTAATTCTCCTAATATCAGAACTTGCAGCCTCTCTCATCCTCTTCCTTGAGTCTCTTCATTAAACCACTTCCTATTCCCTGGACTCTTAGAGCAGATGTAGGATACAAAAGAGTCAGCCTCTGGATAAAACCAACTTCAACAAGCAGCAATTGTGCTACGCAGTAGAACACCTGACCTGTGCTGCAAGACTTTTGTCTTGTTCTTCTTTGTTTCACCTGCCACTACAGTTATACAGGACACAGAAGGCTCTGAGATAATCAAAAAGCCATTTCATATGTGGGGCACTAACTAAAGCATAGAAGCTGCTGCCCTGAAGAACCCTACTGACTGAAACCCTTGTTGTGCAGACACTTGATTTCGCATGAGTCACTTCATCAGACGAAATCCAATTAGACTACTCATGTGCATGAAGTTAAACAGATGCAAAACTGCTTTCTGTATGTACATATGTTTCGGCTGGATGCCAAGATCATAAATTATGCACCAGAATTGAGATTTGTTTTTGTGAAGGAAACAAATTCAGGTCAAACTGGTTTAAGTACGTCTCTCAAAAATGCAACAGTCAGGGTTTGGTTTTGTTGTTTTTTCTTTAAAGAAAGAATTGCATAGAGAGCTTTGTCCAATATCTTCATCAAAGTTTTTATTTAAATAACAACTTTAGTATCTTAAATGAACTGTGGGGAATAACACACTCTGAGAAAGTTGCATGGCAGGAGTCCATATTTATTCACTGTGGATTCGAGGACTGTGTACAGCACCAGGAAAAAGGAAAAAAAAAAAAAGTGGGTTTTTTTCTAGCTATTGCATTGCAGTTGGGAAGAATTTGTGAAAACTCAGTTCAGAACAAAATTTCTACCCTTCTGAAGACCTACACAGATGACTATTGAAGCAAGAGAAGGAAGAGACATTTCTCTCATGTGTGTTGACTGCAGTTGTGCAAAAGCTGCTAAGCATTTTCTTTCGGTACTCTATTCAGAGCTGCAGTGCTAAAGAAACAAGGAGTAGGACAGCAGAGGATAACTCTTCTTTAGTACATGTTTCCCACTTTTAGGTCTTGTAATCTACTTTCAAAAGGCTGCTCCCACCTTTGACAGACAGGAACTTGCTCATTCAGATATCTGAACACCCCTTGACACGTACATTTTATGGTCCTGCAGTGAACTCGAATGAAGAAGTGATCCTGCTTAAAATATTTTGGGGTTGCTTGTTTATTTGCATGTCATTTTTCTTTCTGCCAGTCAGTTTAAGACCAGAATCGGTTCTTGTCTCCAGTTCACCACCCAAAAGCACAAACCTTTGTGCTGACAGGAGAAAGGAAGCATGGCAGGGAGAAAGGGAGCATGCATGTCTCTGCTGGCAGCAATGCAAGATTAAAACAATTGTGGAGTGTAAGCATTAGTAGACACAAGATGTTTCACAGGTGAAACCTTTGTGCTTAACAAATCTGGATTAAAAAGAAAGTGACAACAATTTTAAATGAGAAATTATTCAAGGAGAACAAATGAGGTCAAGGCTAAGGCCAAGACTATCGCCTTCCCCAAACATTTATATTGATGATTATAATGTTGCCTTAAAAATACAAGATGTTAATATATTCTGATCACTTTCCCCTTAACGTTTCTCGAAGGTTCTGAGTTCATTATTTGAATATCTTCCTCACAATAATAAGTACTATGCACTTCTACTTTATAAAAATGAAAGTACATGTTCATCCCTAACAACCTGCTTTTAGGAGTTTCTGACATGAAATATCAACCTCTTTGTAAAACATCACAAGCCAGCAACAACAACCACCTGAAGGCAGGTGTCAGATCATACAATGTTCCTGGAAGAACAACACAGTGTCATCTCGTTTATCTTGCTGCCACAGAACAAGGTCAGAGGGTCAATCCTGACCACTCTTTGTCTGGTTATCTTAGGACTTCCAGTGACAGGGGTGTCATGAATCTCCCAGCCAACCTGCATGAATGTTTCATTGTCTTTAGAATTATTAAAACAGTCTTGATACCCACCTCTGACTTTCATAAAGAATAGTAAGCCTATTTCTTTTCCATGTATCTATCACATCTTGCAATGGAAGAAAGCTATGGCACCTGGAGAAGAGAGCATTCTCTTCCATCTTTACAAGAATCTTTCCAACAATTGAGGACTTTTATCATGTCCCCTTTCCTCAGTCTTCTCTTCCCAATAAATTTGTTTTGCTGTGAAACTCATGTTTTCCTTATTCTTAATTATTCTTACAGATCTGCTTTGTATGTTTATTTGGTTTGAAACTTTCTCTAAGAGCAATTCCCAGAACTCCAAGTGTATTCCATTTGTGTCCTTTTTATGAAAAATATATTTCCTTATTGCTTGATTAATTTCTAATATGCTTACAGCAGAAAAACCTTATCACTTTATTTGCAAGACAAAAGAATACCCCACACATGCAAAAGACAGCAATGCAGAAACCCCACAGTCGCCAAAAGAAATCATGTTTTTATTTTATGAGAACTAAAGCAGAAGTAATCCCTAACATTTATAAAGTCTGTTTTAATGCTACAGTGCCTGGTAGGCTTTGACACTGGTGTATGGCCATCAGACATGGTTTGGAGGTTGATGCCACAAGAACTCACTGCAAGAGGCTTCCCCCATTAGCTGACAGCATGAGATTCTTGGCTGTCTTGGTGAGTGTACAAAGACATCTCTTAATTACTCAACCAAAAGTTACTCAGTGGTAGAAAGCTAATTACTGAGGGTAGTTATTCGTAATGACCATACACTGGAAAAATCACATCTTTGTGACTTTTTACAAATGTCACCAGGGAGTAAAAGACCCCAACTTTTCAGGAAAAGAAACCTCTAAGGAAGTGTAGCAATTCTTTTCTTTTTTTTTTTTTTTTTTTCCTTTTTTTCTTTTAATGAAGCTTCATTTTCCACATTGACATTACATTTTACATTTACATTTACTTAGGGAGTTTTACATTTAGTTGACTAGTGTGTGATTCTTTCAGTTGTTACATTAGACAGTCATCAACCACAGCACTCCTGTGAGCAAGAGAGATTAAGACATTTGAAGAGCTGTCCGGAGAGTAGCATAGGTGTCCATACTGCACAGAAAGGAAAGGAGTCAGGATGTAGGCAGAGATGAAAACACTCTACTTGCTATACACTATTGTATTCCAGAAATCTGCCTCCATATCTGTAAAAGTTACTAGATTATTTTAATGAGTAAATAAAACCTTAATCTAAAGCTGACAGAATTCTGCTAATCCTCTCAGTTGTACCTCCAGCCCTTTCTTCTTTTACGTACATCTCAGTAATTCCCCCTGTACCACAGAATGCACAAAAGGCTACAATTTCAGCAATTACTCTTGCAAATTACGTGTGCTTTTTTGTATATTTTTCTTTGTGCTATTGTGAATAAGTATTTTTATGGCAACTATTCCTATGATCCAGAAAGGGATTAGAATATACAGATGACACCAGGTTTGATTGCTTTGATTGCTTTCAAGACTGGGTTTTTTCCCCAGAATTTTCAATTAAATTAGAACTTAATTTTATTTTTTTTTTCACATTTACATTTTTAACTCACTCTACATATGACAAAGTTTTTGAAAAATGTGTGACACTAGTTTTAGATGAACTGACTGTGAGTAAGAAGCATGATTTTTATTTGACACATAAACAAAATTAAAAGGTTAAGCCTGTAAGGTTAAGCAAAAATTCATGCCTTGTATCTTCCCCTTAAAAATATATTTGAAATTCGTATTGCACTATTAGAGTTCCACTTCTTTCTTGTGCAAACTGTGAGTTCTCCATATAGCAGCTTGCCTACAGGAGATAGTGGTGGAGTTTTTTATTTCATTAAATCTAAACCATATGCTATATAAGTTGCATATTAGGAAACATAAAATATGTTTGGCACATGCATGCCTTTTTGATATTAAAAGAGATGTATCCATGAATTCAAACATTCCCATCTTTTTCTCCTCAATTCCAACAGGAAAGCAGGAGGCATAACTGGAACACTTAAGTACAGCTATTATCCTAAGCAATTCTCTTTCAGTTTTTATAGCTAAAAGTCCAACTCTATTATTTTTCATTAATAAACCATTTTTTTTCCCCCAACCTCTCTTAAATCCTACGCTTTTCTATATTCCAGACTTTACTGTTATTATCCTTTTTCATGGTCCCTTTAAATCTTCATATTATCATGTGTGGAACTTTACTGTCCATCTTTTTTTTCCTTATTACAGAAAAGACTGTGAATTCTCAAATACAATTCCAGCATCTCCCCATTTATTTCAAGATCAAATTAACTGCATTTTTATAAACTCATCACATATTTCCTCATCTTACCCATATCTTTGCATCGGACTATGACCAGTTTGCTTCCCTTGTTATATCATAATTGGCCTTTCGAGCTCCTTCATAAAATTTCACCCTTGATAATGGGAAGGCATCATTGTGTGTAACTCTGCTATTTGGAGCATGAGAACAACAGCATTTCTGCTGGAAAAATGGAGAGCTGAAATCTAGAGTTTCATAGATTTAACTCTATAAAAGTGTTATCTAACGTTAAGTGTTGTGGAGTAGATTGTAAAAGACTTTTATGCAAAACTTGTATTACATTGAAATATTAAAAGATCTTTTTTGTTTGTTCTGTGTTAACAATGTGAGCCCCAGAAACTGTTCAGTTATTTACAATAAGAATTAAGAAATAAAAAAGATTTTTCTCCTGAATTGTCTTTGACATGGTCTTTTCTCCAGAGTAACTGTTTTTACAGTAGTACAGGAGAGAAAAGTGACTGTTGTAAGACTACCTGCTTGTTTTCTCAATAATTTGCCAGTCGATATCATATTATGTTAGCTTAAAATATTCCTTTCAACAGAAGCACTTCTATTAGCAATAAGGAAACTGTAAATTACCCAGACACTTTCATTTTTGTGGGTTTTATCTGGGCAAATAGAAGTTTGGAGAACTGAAAGATAAGAAATAATTGAAAGATCCCCTGAAACACGTATCTTCCTGTGCTACATTTTCTCCTTTTACCTAAAATACAGTCTACCCTAATTTTATCCTCACTGATATTGACCAACAATAAAATGCATCACTTTGCCCTAATAGAAACAACCGCAGAAATTAAGTAGAGAGTAAAAACAGAGAGGCAACTGAGAATTCTCAGTCAAGTAGAAGAATAAAGTATATTTATAGACAATAGTTTAATGAGCTTCTTCTGTCCACAACCAATATCTCATTACCTGATTCAGCATATTCAGGAAAGCTCCTTCTCCTTCTCCAGCCATTCTGGAGGAGAAGAATTCTTGGGTGAATTATAATAAGTGTGTCCAAACCACCCTAGTCCACCAGTGTTGAGAGTACCAGGGCAGATGATGTAACTGAGCAAAAGATTTGCCTGCTTCTCACAGCTTTTATTTTACAAAGTTATTTTATTAATGAACTTCTAGAACTGCTGTCACTGATGTAGGAAGACAGATTTTTTTCAACCAAATACTAAAAGAACTTAGTTATATAACCACCAATAACTAGTCATATTGCAAAATGCGGCTGCTGTGTCTTTGGCAAAAATACAGTGTCCTTTGTGGGAGTTGAAAAATCAGTTAAATGGTGACATATTCAAATAAAAGCTTAAATTATTTTTGGCATCATACACTACTATTTTGATGCTTTAAAAAATCTTACAGAGTTTCTCTGAATTTGAGAGACAAAGGCTGCCACATAGGAAAGCTCCATCACAAATGTCCATATTTCTGCAAACCCTGAGCCAATAGAGTATCTAAACATTTCCTATAGTACACCCAAAATCAAACCAAAAGATCGGAATTAATTTATACTCTTGTAAGACATTACACTAAAAAAAACCAAAACAGAAACAAAAAAACAACCAAACAAAACAAAAGGTAAAAACTGCTTTATTATCAAAGTCAAGAAAACTTCATGAGTTGTATTTTAAGGACAATCACTAACAGCATACTTTGCAGGTACTACCATAGCTCTGCGAAGCCAAGAGCTTTCAGGAGCCCCACACAGTTCTTGTGCTTTTGTCAAAATGCATCAATCAAAAATTTCTATTGCAAAAGTACCGTTTCCCATTTCTGGTGAAGTTTTGACCTTTTGCCAAGAATCTTTATCATTTCCATCCAGATTCCAGAGCTTTCCATTTGTCAAGGTTTTTTCTCTTTTGTTTTGTTTTTTAACTGAAATAGCAACCTTTTATATGGGGATTAGGGAACATTCTTCTCATGGAATATACTTCAGTAACTACTGGGGTTCACTTTACAGGCAAATAGTGAACATTTTTGACCAGCAATTCTTTGGTCAATTGTTAGACAGCTGGCTGGTAAGAGCTACAAACTATTTTGCCAGAAACACTGGGCTATTAATTTCTTCTTGTTCTATTTAAATTGAGAATGAAATCTCTAATGTAGGCTACACATTTAGGAACATGAATAAAACCTGAATATCACAATGGCAATTACAAAGTAATCTCAAGACTCTCACTCCTCTCTTTGCAGCCTGTCCTCATCTAACTGACAGAAGTGTAAGATATAATTAAGTATGTAAGCGGGAATACAACAGTCAAATTTCACAGTAACTCCCCGGCAAGGAACCAGCAGAATCCCTGGCAGAACCCAATCGATTCATTAAAGATCCCACTTACTGGACAACAGTGCTACTCCTATTGTTTGAAAATATTCCAAGCTGCTTCTAGCTTTCAAAATAAATAGCTCCTGAATTCGCCAGATGCAGTCATGGACTCTGAAGCCTGACCTAGGTAAGAAGTCATTGATTGCAAAAGCAGAAATCTGGATACTGGGGCAATACAATTTCTTGAACTAGTCTAAATGTGCTAAGCTTACTGTTTTATTACTAAGATTTGAATTCCTTATGGGCATTTGTATGCAGGGAAGTAAAGTTATTGTAAATACAGAAAAGCAGGGTTTCTTGTCAGCACAGCATCACGGATGCTCTATTTTAATCTTGAGCACACTGCTGCTGGAAAACTCAAGAATCCCCTTCCTCACTTCAGCAGTGAAGAATACAAAATGGAATACAAAGCACGTACCATTCACTGGTTTAGTCATGGGCCCCTTGTAAACATCTAGAATCAACTAGAAAACTGCCACAGTCTTTTTCCTGTTCCTTTGCTATTCCTTCTGTTCATGCCTTTTCATTCAATTTAAGCCATTTTTTTCCCAGACTGCTCTCTCCTAAAATCTTTCATTCTTTTATCTTTGAACTCATTATGCTTTTAGTTCTTTTTGTTTCATTCTCTTTTTGATTTGTTCTCTTGTCTCTCACACTATTTCCTTCATTTCTTCCTCCCTAAATTTCTCTCTGCTTCCTCTTGTCATAAATTTAAGCTGTGTCACTAAAAGGGTTTGATAACCTATTTTCTTCTTCAGTCACAGAGGAGACATCTTGGAGTGAGTCCAGAAGAGGACCACCAAGACTATCAGAGGGATGGAGCACATCTCCTATGACGACAGGATGAGAGAATTTGGTTCATTTAGCATGGAAAAGAGAAGGATTTAGGGTGACCTAATTGCAGCCTTCCAGTACTTGAAGGGAGCCTACAGGAAAGATGGAGAGAGACTATTTACAAGGGCATGTAGTGACAGGACAAGGGGGAATGGATTCAAACTGAAAGAGGATAGATGTAGGTTCTATGGGTGGTGAGGCACTGGAAGAGGTTGCCCATAGAAGTTTTGGATGACCCATTCCTGTGTTTCAAGGCCAGGTTGGATGGAGCTCTGAGCAACCTGGTCTAGTGAAAGGAGTCCATGTCCAAGGCAGGGGGGTTTAAACTAGATGATCTTTAAGGTTCCTTCCAACCCAAATAATTTATGACTCTATGAAACATAAGACTATCTTCTCATGTCTCAAAGCATGAATCTGCACTGGGAAACTATGTGTTTATTTGTAAACAACATCCCTTGAATCTATGACTGTCAGCTACAGATGAAGTCTTGCTAAGAGAACTACAACTACAGAGAATGAAGACTTTGTACCTGGCCCTTGAATTCACTGCCTTTTCCTTCCTCTCACTTTTTACCATGACAGTTTTCTACTCCTCAATAACAGAGAAAATGTTCTAAAGGAGCAAACACATTCTCATAAGAAAGAATTTGAATTATACGAGGAAGCCAGGAGAAAATAATGATTTGTTGAGGGTTTTTTTTTGAGACACTCATCTTGTTCCTTCTTCCCTGTGTATCCCAGAAAACCTAGAGATTGAAGGTACACAGAAGTCTTCTGGGTTGTACAAAGTTTCAAAAGAAACCTTCAGAGACGACCAGCAGAGGCAGATGTAGAAATAACACATCACCACTACAGGGTTTGTGTGCTGCAAGAGCAGCAGCAGCAAAGGAGAGGAGCATTTGTTTTCACTATGTAAAGAGAAAGAAAGCAACAAAGACTACAGATGCCTCTGTCCCATCCTTGCCATGACTTTGGAAAAAGACTGCTATTTGATGTGCAGGAATTCAGTAACTCCCTATAGAGTCTGCCTAAGGCCACACAGCACTGGTTTTATTAAACACATACTAATATGCTGAGCAGTGGAGGGAAAAAGGAGCAGCACTTTTTATCCTAACTCATATGAGTATGAAGTACACAGTGCACAGAACAGAAGTGGCAAATAACAAGGAACTAAAAATGAAGATTGATATGAGAGAAAAATGGTTTTAACAACAGACCTTTCTTGGTGCGGTCTTTCTGAATTCATCCTAAGTTCTTCCCTGTGCTGGTTTCCTCTTCCTAGTTCATTCTTACACAATGGCTTTTCAGAACTTCTCACACCTTTCTCCTTTCCAGTCTGAGCATGGTACAAGTGCATATGTTTGGGAAGGAGATTAAAAATCAGTTGGTGGAAGCAGTGAAGGAGGGAACTTCAGGTCACCTGTCTCCATCATTTGAAACAAATTTAGACCCTCCTGTAGTTTGAGTTGCTTAGTCACAACTGTCATACGCCAGAATAGGTAAGAGGAGAGAATACTGTCACTCCTTCTCTTCTGATCAGTCATTTTTATGTTCAGAAGTACAGATTACAGGAAAAACAGGAATAGTAACATATTGAGAGACAGACTCATGCAAAAAAACCCCAAATCCAATTGATTAATGGTATGCATGTAACCCAAAATAATTTGTTTAGTCCTGAACAGCCATTTACAACTGATCCGGGTAATAAGATGACATATTAAAGATTTATTTTATAGGGGAAAGCTAGGAATACAACAGGACTACAACAAAAATTTGTTGCATATAGCTTACAGAGAAGAGTACAACTTGAGAATTTAGAACTAGCTTGTTCTTGCTTTTCTTTTCTCTCTTTTGTGTCTATCTGCTTAAAGAAGCAACCTTTTTTTTTTTCTTTGCTGAGCTTTAAAAAATTCTCTGGAGGTAAATCAGCTGGATTGTGTTAGTAACTAGCCCTTGGAGACAGAGGCTAATGGCCTTAATTATTGCTTAACAGCCAGGTGGGGAGATTTAGAACTTGAAACCAATCAAGAGGGGACAGATGTAGACAGGGCTCCTGAACCGGGGCGGGGGGAGCTGTTTGCGGTAGGCTGAGTAACAGAGCAGCAGCTGAGATGTCTGTAGCCCAAGCTGACGGAATAGATTACTGATTAGTTCTCTGCTTATCTACCACAAATAAATCTTTAGACTGGCTTGTAAGAAATGCATTTAGTTTGACCCTCCTTCTTTAGGGAAGGATAAATAAAGCATTTATTGTAAGAGTAAGCCAGAAGCACTGCTTGAGGTTAGCAGGTGACGGCAATCATAAGAATGTTGCAGGAAAATTCCTTAAACAGAAACAACAAGAGAATCTTTCAGTTCTAAAGCTAAGCTGGCTGTGCTTCTGTTAGAGACATTGTTTGGCATTTTGGGAGTGAGGGGTGAGGACAATATGAAAATCATTAAACGTGGCTACCCAAAAAAAAAAACAATTCCTGCTCAAACTACTCAGGCAACCAATTCTAGCAAACAACACAGCTGTGTTGAAGAGCAAATGCTCTTCCCAAGAAGAATCAGACAGATCGTGGTAGCCTCCTAAATCCCTACCAATATCATTAAGTATCTCTTTAGGATGATAGCTTTCATAGGGCAGAAGGCCATGTGGGGTCAAAAAAGCACCCATATACCTGAATCTGGTTTAGCCAGGATTTGCACTGTGATCCATGCACCAAGAAAACATCAGAAGTTTTTATCCCAAGATTTTTACTGGTTCCTTAGGATCAACTAAGTTAACAGTGCATGTGCTCACAGTCTAAATTCTGTGGATTTAAAGACATCTGCACAAAACAAAACAAACTCATCTGTTCTTCTTGTCTCACTGATTTTTGAGATCCCCTGATGTGCATCTAGAAAGCATCTCAGCTGGTTATCTAGATAGGCACTGGACATTAGGAGTCATGAGTCTTTAAGTGTGACATTTATCAATGAAACTGACTCAGCTCACCAGAAGGATTTTGTAGGGAGTCTGAAAAGGCTGAAGGATTACAGGCAGATATTCTAAAACCCAAAAGAAAATTGTATGGCTCAGAAAATGGTCCCCCAGATAAAAGGTTTCCTGAAACCAACACAATTTTTAAAGGTATATATACCATCAAGCTTTGCAATACCAGGATTTATGAACCAGCAACATCTGGTCGCTGGCAACATCTGTAATACCACTTTATATATTTTGCTTTCCATTCCAGCCATCCAAACTACCTGTCAAGCTTCTTATCAACAAAGTAAATAAAACAGACCCTGTAGACCCTGGGCCTATACCACCTATAGGAGGGCTCTATTTTAGCAGAAGGATATGTTCACATGTTGCACAGGATGCTAATAGCTTGATTTTCCATTATTAAAAAGCAACACCATAAAAGCAATGCAAGAATGTAGAAATTGGTTTTCTCTGGCAAATATGACCTCTTCAGTTTGTCAAGAAATTTTGCAACTCTGCTACTACCGTTTTTAAATGAATGCAATGATATGGGCTCATGCTATTGGATGTTTCTATGCAGTAAATATTTTCAACTGTGCCATAAGCAACAAACAGAATACAGAGACATGACTCATACTGGCAGTCACAGCTCACCTCTACCAGTCCCATAAAGGAGTAGCTTTAATATCTGCTCAGTGAGTCTTACACAGAGATATCCATTATATTATATTTAAACTAGTTCATCTTCAAAAAGTAGAAAGGAAGAAATCTGACATCCTAATGACATATGTCCTAGATTCCCAAGTCCTCACCTGCATTCCTTCACCATTTCATTCCACATCTCTCTCACTTCTTAAGGGGCAAGAGTTTGTGGCTTGTTGAGGGCTGGGAGAGCACTCATTGCCCAAGCAGTGTCTGCCTCTCAAAAATCTAAGTCCCTCATGCAGGCAGTAACCTGAGTCTTTCTACTTGAGTCAAACACAGATTTTCATAGCTCATAGCAAATCAACATTGTCAAGATTCCTACCTTATGAAATTAGATTGAACTTAATCAATAGTTTCAAAGGTTATGCAGGGACAAAAAAACTGAGAAGCACAAAACAGCTTGGGAAACAAAATCAAGACAACAAATGACAACAAACCCCTTTTCACAATGATGAAATAAACCATATGGATAGCGAAACAGTACTTTTTCTGTCTAAAGCTTTCCTTGTTACCAAGATTCTAAAAAATGTTTCTTACCTTGGACATAAGTAAAATAGGAACAGTCTGGCATAAAATCTCTAAATAACACTTTGCATCTAAATGTAGTTTTATGGAAAATCATATTTTGAAAAGATCTAACAAATATCTTGCAGATTACTGCGCTAGGTAGAATGAATTTCAAATTGGTGTGTGGGAAGTATCCATACAGAGAGAAACCTTTATTTATTAGCCACTTCCATATCACTATACACTATAACATACTATTAATTTTGCTGGATATATTTACAAGTGGCATTATTAAGTAGTTCACAATACTGAATAAGTCCTGGAGATCATAATTTTTTTAATTTTATTTAATATAATTTAACCTCACAGATTGACTGAAGGCAAGAAATATAAAGTTATGATTATACAGAATCTCTTAAAGGCATGAAATATCTCTTATGAAAATGTTTTAATAAGGTGATGTTCTGTAAAAGATTCAACTTTCCAAATAGATGTTTCTATTTAATAAACCTATGAGAGGTTAACTAATGGAAGGAGCAGTATGTCTGTGCACAGCCACATTTCTCTTAATGCACTGCCTTCCAAGCCCCTGTTCTAAGACATTATGGGTGACAAAGGGACCATCCAGTAGTTTTTAACTGCTAATAAATTATGCATTATACGACTAAGCAAAGTTCCACATGAGTTTTAGGACATTAACAGATTTATTTTTTTTAAACTTCAACCCCCATGTTTATAAGTTGAAAGCAAACATTTTTACTATTTACCATTCAGCCTTCCAGAAGTCAGGGAAAAAAATACACAATCTATCATGGGACAACACTTGAGGCTTTCTGGACCTTACATTTTGCAGAGGTCATGTTTCACAGGCTTTAAACAGCTGGAGCTATGGAAACACTCTTTATGTGTTAACTTTGCACACCAAAAATGGTTGGTCCTTCACTTGATCTGATCCCTGAAAACCGCACTGCCCTCAATTAACTAATTCAAGGTAAGATATTGTTTGGTTTTCTCCTCTTAAAGGATGAAAAGCTTATGGTAGGATTAGTGAGGCCCATAAATTTTTTAAATTGAATGCTGTCCTTTTGCTTTCTCATATCTTGGATTCTGCATTTCCACCCAAGTCAGAAGAAAACATCTCTACTGCATCAGATAGCTGACTGTGGCCTGAGAACAGCCCATTGACATTTGCCCTTGCAGAGTTAATACAAGTGCTCCCATGTGAGAGAGGAACGGGCTCTGAAGTGAACATTTCATTTGTTACCAGTGTCACTTAAAACCCTCTCACATATACCATCATTAAACCATACACTCATGAGGCCCTTGAGTGCATTATTGGGCCTTATTTTTCCTGGCCACCTCTCCTGGGACCTCCACCTCCAGACCCCTTCCCAGGACCCCCCCTGAAGCTGAGCTATGCCATGGGCAAGTGGGGGCCCGTAGTGTCCCTGGCTGCTCCTGGCTTATTGCCTGCACTGAGCTGGGACCTGCACACCCCCTCCTGCTTGTCTGCTGATCACTGGGCTGACAGTGGGACCTGCCATTTGCTACACCAAGTCTCCATAACCTTATACTGGTTTTTATCCAGAGTTTCAGAATTTTTCCTCCCTCTGATGCTTTATCAGAGGTAAAACAATGACCTGTAATGCATGCTCCCAAGATCAGATAGGAAATGTCTTCTATTCTTGCCAATCACATCAATTGTTCTAGGCAATAAATTGTCTTTCTGAGCCGTCTGAAATGAACAATGACAAGAAAAGGTCACTGAACTAAGGCAGTGGTAATGTAAAACACAGATCATGAACTGGATTGTAATGGACAGCTTTTCCTGACTCTTCCACTGGCTTTTGTTCTCATAAATTTTAGCAGAGGCAACATGGGAAACTTCTGCTTCTGGCAGAAGTGTAAGAAGAGATATTGAAAGTTATGAGAACATCCGTTTGGATACTCCTGTACAAAGAGATGATCACCATATAGAGTGGATCCACTTTTTGAGTATCACTCTCTCAATAAGTTAATATGTAACAGATCACAGCACAGTTGACTTGGATTAACTTGAAAGGCTGATTGAGGAATAGTTCACAACACCACAGGAGACAGAAGGTAATAATATAAAGTAATTTTTAGCAATTAGGAGGAACAGGCAGATGAAGTGAGGGCCTAAAATGGCTCCATGGCAGTGGAAATGTCATGTCCTGGTGACAACGCCATTTCAAAGAGAAGGAAGGAAGACAGAGCTTATTGCAGGCCCTGACCTGCAGCAGAAGGACTTTGCACAGCACTAGCAAATGTTCATTTTGGCCCNAAAAAAAAAAAAAAATTTTAATATTTTTATGTTTTCTGTTACATGTTTCAGTTGACACTAGCCCCAAACCAACGAATTTTAAACATTTTGCTCAGCTACTGTAACAGCAGCAAGTGGTAGCTGTAAGCTACGGTGGGATCTGTTGGTGTCCATGCTAGTTATATGGCTTTGGTGACTAGCTATATGGCATATGAGTTTTAGGAAATAGGCTGCTGGAAAAAGGGTTTGTAATTTAAAGATGTGTTTATAAAGACACACTGTCATAAGCACTTGCCAGGAACACATGGAAAGTACACAGGCCTGTTAAGCAGGACATACATACAGCAACTGGGAGAGCACTCAGACAAGCAAGCTATGTATAGCAGCATTGTGAAATAAGGATTGTATGGTAAGAAGCAACACTTAAGGAGGAAGTCAAACAACTTGCTTGATACAGGTACGCAGATACACACTCATACTCATATTTTGTACATAAATTGAAAGCCTAGATTTAAAGTTCAGTGTTTCAGTGATTTGAACTATTATTTTGACTTTTTATCATAATTAAAGAGAAAAAAACCCAACTGCTAAATAGCTATAGACAATTATTCTAACACTTCTACAGTGTCATCATCCTGCAGTTCTCTCAGTTTCGGCTACATACTCAGTACCTAGTTCAATCAATGATCCAATCAGCAAATTAATGGCTGTATCTATTTCAACTCTTCAAGGACAGAATCATGTTCTGAGACATATTTAGAGAAATTCAGAGGCTAAATGTTGGTCTACTATCCTCAAGAACATAGAAGAAACTACAGCATCAGTGCAGGTGGAATTAACTGCAGTTTGTACCAAAGTGTTCCAAACTTACTTGACTGCCAAGAGAAGAGCCTATATGGGTGTGCAAGACAGCCTGAAATAGAACCAGAGGACTAGATGAAAGGCAACTGAGCCCCATCGCTATGTCAGGATGGAATAGGAGCACTGTACAGTATTGGTGAATCTCACAGTGTGTGTGAGAGGCACATCCTTTCAGGGAGGTGTATGCTGGGCACAGATCACTCTGGGTCCCTACAAGGCTGCCAAATGCCCATCTCTATGCAACTGAACCCCATTCTGCTACCTAAAACCAGGATGAACTGCCACAGCTTCTAACTTCTGTATTTTGTAAAGCCACTATGCAGGGAAGCTCTGTGACTGAATCCAAGGAAAACATCTAACTTGAGGAGGTTAAGGCTTATTCACACATGTATTAACAATGGAGCCCAGAGACTCTCTTCTACATATATATACATGTTTTCATGATGAGGCCTGGACAGATTTATCAAGACAATCAGTGAAATTGTATTCCTCACAGTTTCAGCAAAGCACAAATTAAAACAAACATTTTTTAAAAATGGTTTGAATTTTAGCTACACTAATACAACCAGAGGAAACTTTCCAATGGCTATTCAACTGAAGTTGACTCAGCCTTTTTACCCTAGCTGAACAGTAATGTCTGGAGATAAGGACTCATACCATAATTTATGAGCAGCTATAACACAGAGGAAACAAATGACTTCTCCAGCTTTCCTACAGATTGATTTGCTTTGGGAAAGTCAATGAATATGTCATGCCTGTATTTACTAATCAGTAGACAGTGATAGAACACATTTGCCTCACAGGACCAATCCAGTGTTAAGCTGATTTATTTTTATAGATGTTTTCAGAATCCCAAATGTGCTATGTAAATCTGAATTAAGATATAGGAACCTCTGGCAATTAAAATATTGGTGAAGGTATAAACAACTTATTTATATTGGATAAAGCTATTATTCAGAATTTTCTTATTAGAAACAGTATGTCCTAAAACTTTTATTACCTATATGAATTATAGGTGTTAAATGACAAATGTAAAAAGTAACACTGCAGCATCATATACAGTTCAAGGACACAACTTTCAACCAGGAAAAAACAGTAAAATTGGAGCAAAAGTTTTGAAGATCTTGCCACCACTGACACTGCCTACCCCAAAGCTCAAGAAGAGATAACTGTCTCACAGTTAACAGTAGACTCACACACAGTCTATTTTTTTCAAATTTGACTTTTGACATAAATAGCACTAGATATAAGGTCTAGGTACTGTAAACATCATAGCATTAAATATTAAAAAATTAAATAAAATCAAAATCAAAACATAGAAATGGAGAAACAGGCTAAAAGCAAACCAGCATACTCCCTGCCAATTTTCTATTTGAAAAGAAAAACAACGAAGATAAAAAATTATCTCCACAGAGTTTAGAGATAGTCTCAAAAACTTCTTACCTTTTATACTAAATAGAATGGTCTTGAATGGGCTTGTGAGTGCAGTAATAATAAATATTCTGTCCTGGATTTTGTATCCCAAACTCAATGCATGCAGGGCTAAGTACTAAAGACTGTGAAATAGAGACATTTAGGCCAGGTATCTCAAAAGCTTAGGCCAGGGAACTGGCAGTCTGAGAGGCTAAAAGTCTTTTGGGCTCTTTAAGCATTCAAGACACTTCTATGGATTCATAGACTTGAAGCTTAGAAGAGAATGCCTGCACCACAGAACATGACCTGTCAGCTCTTGAACAGGAGGGTATAGCTGTCACCGCTTTCTTAAATCACAGTCATGCCACATATACTTTCAGATTAATTAGTACATATAAAAAGAACACCTACCTTACAGAGACATTTTTGTGTAATAATTAACTACTTTCATATGAATGGTTGGTTACAATCATTGTAAAAATGTTTTATTTCAATTCCAACCTAAATGTAAAAAAAAAAGTTTAATCTGCCCAGTCTTTTGATAACTTTGCCTTCCAGAAAGATGACAATTTATTAATTGGTAAGAACCACTGTGATCTGTGACAAAGTCCCTTCTGCTTTATCTCTAACAAGGTAATTCTTTCTTTATGTAACAAATTTTTCACCTTCTCAGTGTTTTGCCACTCATTTAGGTCCACTATGACTTCCAATATCTTTTTTCAGTATTATATAAACTTGTATATTATGTTTCCTGAAGGCCAGGTGGACACTTAACTGCATGATTATGTATGTATCTGGATTTTAATAAGCATCCAATGAACCACACAGAAGCATCAACCTTGTGAGAAATCATCTTTAAGACACTACTGACACAAGCAGCATAATCCAAAAGATGCCTGTGTCTCATTCCTTCATGCCTCCATCTCCCAGCTGAGCCAAGAGGGTATGAGGTGGCACACATGCCCCAGACTCATCTGACTTCTTTTCCTCTGAACACAGTTCTTCCTGTCAAGCAACACACTGGGGGAA
The DNA here is from genome assembly GCA_013400415.1 of Scytalopus superciliaris. Lineage (NCBI taxonomy): Eukaryota > Metazoa > Chordata > Aves > Passeriformes > Rhinocryptidae > Scytalopus > Scytalopus superciliaris. The sequence continues at coordinate 119,202 of VXBX01006700.1, read as the reverse complement.
ACAGGAATTTTAAAATCCTTTATTTTAGTTATTTAATACAGTTTTTGAAACAGGTCCAGTCCCACGGGGTTCCATCTGCAAAAGATTTTTTAAGAGTATATGACTAACTGCGCAAAGTGAAACAAAGATACATGCATTCAGAAGTGGTCCAAAAAGCCACATATCACTGATTCAGTAAAAAAGGCCCAATGTGTCCTTTTGAGACCTAATACAGAGCTCACACTATAATGTTGTGGACTGAGGATAGGCCATAATGGGGCCATTCACCAGTAACCCCTAAGGAAAGCAACTCACCTTTCCCTGTTTCTCATGCAGATTCTTTTATCCATCCTGAGATGGTGCAGCCAAGGAGCTCAATGGCAGAAGGTACAGGGCAGAAATTCTGAATAGTTCCACAAGGCATCTTCCTGATGAAGTCAGACAATTCCCAAATGCCATGGGAAACACAAGAGGAGGAAACATATTACTTTGTGACCTCTACTCAAATACAAAATGGAGTCAGAAGCAAGATATAACATCCCAATTTTAATTAAAACACGCAAGAAAGACAATCACACACTCTTGTCTGCTATAGCACCTGTACACAAAGGTTAGCTTTGTGTCACTGCAGGTGCCCTAACAACAAGGGACATGAGCTCTTTGTATGCTCCGGATTCATCTGCAGGGTTCCATCAACTTTGGGTCATGGCCATTGGATGATTGTTTTCATCAGATAAAGGGGGAAATATATAAGCATATATATGTATATATGAAGTGTGTGTGTCTGCATCTATGTAGGTATATGAAGAGAACAACTTGCATCATTTCCCATCAGATCTGGGGGCATAATCATCATGGCATAATCATGATGAGTTAGAAAACACAAACTGAATAGGTGTGAAAGGACACTGAGAATGACAGTCTGACCAAAGCAGCTGATGAGAAGCATCTATATGGGAAACATTCAGTTGTACCATGCCAAGATCAAGCAACAGCTGCAGTATTTCACAGAAACACTATGAGCTCCAAGAAGCAGCAGCTTAGAGAAAACTCTAGAAATGCATATGGAATTCATCCCATATTAAAATGTTTCATGATTAACCACACTAACATGGTGAAATGAAATCTCACACCAGTTACAGACTCCTGCCTTTCACTCTGTATTTTCATATGTGCTCATGTTTTCCTGCTCTTTCATCAGTTCACAGGGAAATACAAATGTTGACTGTTTACACAGTTTCCAAATACCAATTTCCAGGATCTTTTATTGAGTGTGCAAGAATACTCTTCAGTAATATTTGTAACATGGAGTGGTTTATTCATTACCATGTGTTTTGCAAAATTATTTGATTGCTGTCTTTTGTCTGTCTTTAATAAACATAACATACATTTCACAGTGTGTGTTTAAATACCTACCTACACCATCATCCCCTCCCTGCCTCAATAACTCATGTAGATGCTGGTTTTTTAATTGTTTCTTTGAAGTAGTCAAAATCAGTCACTGTTAGAGACAAAATACAAAGCAGGATGTTTTGGTGAAACATATGGCAGGCAAAACCTCAAGTAGACTGATAGGGATTACTGGCAGTTGTTCTTTTTTACTTCCCATTCTGCAGGGAATAAGATACTGCTAGAGACCATCTGGGAAATCCAACTTGCAAATCCCTTGTTATTGTAGGGATCTAGGACATCAGTGATGATTCCACGATCTCACTGTTTTCCAGTGGCATATTACAGCTGCACAATTGTTGTCTTCTGTAAGTCTGAAGGTTATTAATCAGAACTTCATAGACATTGTGAGCTTAACTGTTGCACATTCCCTTGGAGTCAATGTCTATTACCCAGGTTTCCATTTACAGACTAGATTCAGTAACTGAAGTGATTCCTCACAGTCCTATTTTTTGGTAAATTATACTGTTATCTACATCTACTATTTTGTTCCTAAAAACCAACATTTCAGATAGGTCCCAGGAGTCTTTGGAAGCAAACAGAGGAGAACAAAGGAGAATTGCCAGAAAAAGCTGAAACAGGAAAAGGAGGATTAAAAGGCTAGCAAGAAAAAAAGAAGGATGAAAGAGAACAAAGTAGTTAAACAGTTTTAAAATTGAATTCTACTTCTCTTTCCCTCTTTCCTCTATGAAAAAATTGACCTACTCACTTCTTTCACATCACCTAGCAAATCCAGTTACATGAATAAGTAAGTATCCAAAAAAAGCATTCAGAGTTCTAGTGTAAGTAATTACTCCCAGTAATTGCTATGGAGAGCACACAAAAGCACAGCATGAAGGTGTATCAAGCACTCAGCCAGACATTTGACTACTGGCATTCATTTGACAGAAAAACAAGATTAAAGTGAGATGCCTGCAAGACAACTACTAAAAATTATATTTATTTTAAAACCTCATTAATATGTTGCTATAAAAGTCGTTAAAGAAAAATAAAATCTTTGACTTCTTTCCTCCCTTTCTTCAGGAGTTGACTTGGCATATAGAAAAGAATTCAATATCAGAAAGAAACAATTAGGAGTAACATTCACAATTATCAACTTCTTGAATAACAACATAGTTTTGAAGGAGGGTAATGTGTGTAAAAAGTGGCCAATTATCAAGCTATTCATCACAGATTAGTTTTGAGGATCAGCTCTTCAACCTCTGCATCTGAAAAATAAAAAAATGACAGTTCATTAAAACTCTAAATAATATTAAGACTAAACACAATCACAGTAGGTAACAATTATTGCTACCCAATTATATTTCACTCAATTTACCATCAAATAGTATTTAATCTTCCAAGAGCAAGATTTCCTCTCAGTCTTTTTCTAGTTGGCAGAGGAGCTGTGTTTATGATAACAGAAGAAGAAAAAGCTGCAGCAAATGATTTGACATGGTAGGACTTCAACACAAATTTAATTTCCTCCCTAATGGGAAAAAAAAAAGCACAACTAAACAAAAGGGCAAAATTTAGGAATTGTAACAAGACCCAGCCTTGAAGGTTGAAGTGAACAGGAATTTGCCTGAATCATATAGACATAGGTTCCCAGACTGATGACTTATAAAAAGTTCTTGGCTGTAAATAGGCAGGGAAGTAGTAATTTCACACCTTACCTCACTGGTTGCAGAGGCACTTGATTGCTTTCCCTCTTGTCCAAACAGATGTCCAGCTACTAAAACCAAGTTGGAAAAAGTCCTGCATCCCCTCCACATACAAAGTCTTCTTTTTCAGTATGAGGGATCAAAGATTCCAAAGGTGAGTGTAAATGAGGATAGACAGCTGGATCTGTGAGTAACACACATGCAATCTGGAATCAACAGCATCACTGTCTGATATTTGACCATTGTGCACTTCTTCCTTTAAAAAAAAACTTCTTAGAAAATTTATAAAAAGTCACATTAGAACTTATTCTCCTCCACTGCAGTTTTATATTAGCTGGGATCTCAAAGACATATGGAGCCAGATTGTATTCTCCATTACAGATATGTAAATCTGGAGTAGGATCATCAACTTCAGTTTAATTGGAGTTACATCATTGTAATGGATGCCCCATTGCAGGAAATCAATTTCATTTTCAAGAGCTTTCACTGAACATGAAAACCTGCTACTAAATGTACTTTCAGTGGAAAGAATTAGCCATAAAACTGTTATTGTAGACAAAGGACTTTGATTAATGTCACTGTTAGAGAACACTACAGCATCCATATTTTCTGACAAACACAGCACTGATTTTTTTCATGCACCTGTAGTTGTCTCTCTTCAAAACAATGTTCTATCTAGCCATTCATTATGGGTAGCCTGCAAAATCAGAAAATTCAAGTCTGAAAAACACAGTGCTCTATAGTGCTTAAACAGTACTTATTAAACCATTAAACTAACATCAGGTTTTTTTGGTAACAAAAAGCTTCTCAGTGCCCTATAACAATTTCCTTACAAAAGCAGTAAAAACCAAGAAAGAGCTTCTTTTCTTCGTAGAAGCATTCATCTTTCTGCAAACAACAAATAAACTGACTTTTGGAGACAGAAAATTGTTATTTCCTCAGCTTTCTCATTTTCTGAAAGTAGGGAAGAGTAAAATCAAGGTGTCTGATAAAGCGGTAAAGCAAAATATAAAGGGATCAGTCTTTACATTGAGCAACCCATAAACACCTTATGTATGAAGTAGGGATTCACAGGGAAAGAGAAAACAGGCTAGTTTGTAGGTAACTGGGTAGGAAAAAATTAGGTCACCAAACTGCTTGCACACACTTTTTGTTCTCCTTTGATTAACGTTCTCCTTGCACAGGAGAAGAGAATAGGCCTACCTCCTTCTATTGTAGTGTATCTGTCACCCAAGGAGTTATGAAAACCAGTGGCACGCCTCTTAGCTCTGCACAAGCCTGAGTATAGCAGAGAAAGAAGATGCATACTTCAACTCAATATTTGAGCCTGTTTTCACACACCAAGGATGTGAGATAAAAGTCAAAAGATGCTGTAGCCTTGTATCACCTACACATGATGGTGACACGGGTGGATTTCACCCTCACTTCACTCCTTTTATCATTTTTACTTTTAAATCTCAGTACAAACTATTTCCAAGGATCTAGTGTAGACCAGCAATGATGGACCCATCGGGTAACAATTGAAACAGCTGGAAGATGCCACCATTCTCTCCCCAGTGCTATGGTTGGAAAGATGAGAGCAGACTGGACCCTTGTGGAGCTGCAGACTAAGTCTGTGTGGTATCTTCTTGCTCCACAGAACGAGTATAATGCTGGCTTTGCATTTTGCCCCACCCCTGTTATTGTTTGTTCAAAGTCGAGTACACTGCTATTTACTGTAACATGACCTGCCTATATCTTTCAACAGACTTAGCTTTCCTCCTCCTAGGTAATTCATTAGAGTGGCAAAAAAGTATTTCATGCTAAGCCTTTTCCCAGTCCTAACAATTAAGCCATAAAGTAATACTGACAAATCCCTGGACTGCAAACTCACAAGATATTTGCATTAACAAAACAGCAGTCAGTAAAATATAGTGTTGCTTTAACAATCAATTTCTATCTGACCATGGAAATGAAATAAAATACAACAGTTAAACCGAACACAACCAAAACATCTAATTTCATCTTATGCTGTATCTAGGTAGTGAAATTCAAGCAAGCAAGATGCTGAAAAGTTCTCAGAAGAGGATGAGTTTGAGTTAAAAGCTCCTTCTGAAAGGCTTAACTCTCAGTCCAGATTCATTATTTGTAATCTGGGCATTTAGCAAAATAAAGTAGATGGGCAAAAGGGAATTTTCTTTGTACCAAAAGAGCCAACATGCAGCGTTTAATGGCATCCTCAGAAGAGGCAGATACACTTCTATCTTCTGCTTTCCACCTTCCTTCCTACTTAGAGCTAATTATATCATATAAGCACCACATGACAATGCTTCTATTCAGCTGAAACCTATATATTCCACTTTAATATAAGCAAACAAGGATGATGAATGAAAAAAAATATTTTAAAAATGTTTGATTTATTACATAAAAAGTAAAAAAACCTATCACCTCCAACCCTGTTCTTCAACGTGTCAAATTTCTGAAGTCTGCATTTTAACTCTTGCTTTTAAGTAGATGCAGACCTGTTTCACACTTCATTAAGAAATGTTTTTAATAAATTACTTCCTACGTTGCTCAATAAGCTACTATCTGTCTCTACAAAAGCCCACTGTAACTCCTGAGGACTCCACTTACTTTAGAAAAAGTGATAAGCTCCCTTATGTTCTGACCATGACCACTTCCCCAAGAAAACTTGCAGATGGAAATACAAGCAGAGGGGAACTAGACAGAGGGTGACTCCACATGCCTCAGAAACACAATGTGATGATGTTCACTGGATATAAGGAATGACCTGCCTTTTACTATGACACAATCATATCTTTTAAAAGGAGAGAGAGGGAGAGAAACACATTGAAGCTCTACCTTACTCCTCAGAGATGGTGTCTATCTGTGATTACAATCATGTGCACTTTTGGAAACCAGATGGATTCATGATGCACCAGCAGATGACAACAGGCTTATTCAGGTCAGCCTGCTGGGACGGTTGTTCCTGCTTTCCTTCAGTAACAATGAGTTCCAGCAAAGCAGATGTTACAAGATTCCACAGCTGGACTAACCACTGAAGATGACTAAAGTTTTAACTGTAGTATGATGAAGGAACTTCAAATGATCGTTCTCCCAGGACCTCATGTACGCACTGGCTTTCAGATTCCATGCAAAGTTACAACCTTTAAATACCTTCTTATAATGGGACCTGTCTTAAAAGCAGACAGCGTGCCAGGCTAACCCGCCATAGTATGGATACATCCATTACTACACCAATTTGAAGCTGCAGTTGTTGGAAGCAAACAGCCCCTGGCAGCGGCCCATGACAACACTTTTCTTTACATCAGGCTGGAGGAAAAACCTTAAAAAACACTTCAAAACCCCAGCATTAAAGGAGGGACAGAAAGATTTTCCTTTTAGAGACTACATGAACACTCTGACTTGTTCTGAAAAACTGTAACTACAATGACATGTACATTAGAATGAAGCATTATAATTAAAGGTCACGGTATGCAGCAATCATTATTTACTGTTCTCTTCTTTAAAACCATGCTTTTCTTTTCAGACTTAGAGGAAATCTTTTTTTTTCTCTTGTGTCATTCTGCAATCAGCCAGTTACACATTTGAGCTAAGCATAATGGATATTAACTTAGCCTACCGTACATTCAGAGGGACTCCAGGTGTCCAACATTTATATAAAAAATTTTGTCTGGTAGAAAGAAATAAAACCAGCTGTTTACAGTTACTAGGTATCTAAACAAAATGGGCACATGTGTGTTGTCCTTGTTATCTAATTCTAATGCATCTCCTAGGCATTTACAATCAGTAGCACATGTTTCTGAGAAATTCCAAAGAAAAGTTTTTGCATATTAGGAGTATCCCTTCCAATACAGCCATAATGAACTACTTATTAATCCACGTAAAATACATGGCACTATGTAGATATATATGTAGGTTAGCTCAGAAGCCTGTTTTCCCATACTGTATCACAATAATCTTTTATCCAAATGCAGAAGAGACAAAATCATTTAAAAGGAGCAGGCTTGCTATCTTTAATGAAATAAATAATGAAGAAGAGATAAAGCCATCTAATGACTTTTCAAAATAAAAGATGAGGTTCAGGAAGTAGCACTAACAAAAGAATCAGCAATAAAAAAAATCTCATTGCTACAGACTTCACCATGGTCATACAAAAACCAGCAGGCTTACACATAACCATGCAATAATCTAAAATAATTTATATGTGCACTTAACTATTTGGATTCATAGAACAGCATTTGGAGAGCATTTGTTGCTGAACACTAAGTATTTTTGTAGTACAAAGACCCAGCTCTGTTAAGGTAAATTTGTGTATGAATTTTTGCAGCGATGCAAAATTTCAGACTTCAGTTTAGCCCTAAAGGGTTGTAGGAAGTTTTACTGATGTGAACATTTAAGTCTTAGTGAAGGATCTGTTCCTTAATTTAAGTTTAATAAAAGCATATATTTAAAGTGTATACATACACATGCTTACATATATGTATTTAACACTATGAAAACCCACTGTGCACAACATTTTTTCAGAGAATGGCAAAACATTTTGGATCAGATTTTAAGGTTATGTTACAATTTGGCAACTCCCTCCACTGCACTCAGCACATGGTCTTTTTTTGTATAAAAAGAGATTACCACATATCCTCACTGCCTGGAACTGAGGACTCAAAGTAACACTGTCAACTGAAACGTCATACTTGTTTAAAGAGTGTTATCAACATCAGTTTTGAAAGTGATATTCTGAAGTGACTTAACAGAGCATTTGTTAAATAATATACCCTAGTAGCCTGAAAAGTTGAACTGAAATTTGTTCACAGGCTTACCTAATCTCCAGTTATTTATCCTGTTCTTTTCAGGCAAAAAACCCCCTTGATTTATTATAAAAAAACTCCAAACCTACATTTCTTACAAACCACTAATCACTTCCTCTGTGTACGCTGAAGAGGCCTGATTTTAGGAAAATGTTAAGTATTCCTGTTTTGACATCTAAGACTCTTTTGCAGAATAAGGCCACTACATAACAAACTTACCCTACAGCATAAGCGTGTATTTGCTTCAAACAAGCATGGACAAGATGAATATTCTAAAACTTAAGCTTCCACAAAGAAGTAGCCATTTTCAAAAAGTATTTGCCTATTAGCTGTCAAATTTACAAAGAAAATATGATGGAAAAAGTACCATTTTTATCTCAACTTCTTCTGATCATAGTTCTGCAGCATATACAAAATGAGCTGTCAGAATGTCAGCCAAGAGATCTTCCCAGCTCCAACTGTCCACCTCTGAGCTTCACAGAGTCCTGGCCATCCCAAACAAGCAACATCTCGTGCAGGCTAAATGGGCCATTGTAGAAGCTGGAGGAAGCATAATGTATTTCTTCCTCCAATGCTAGCCCAATAACTGAAATATATTTCCCTTCATTTAGAAAACAGATATTTTCTTCACTAACTTCTCACATAACTTTTCTCAATTCTTTGCCACATAAAGATACCATAGGAATACTGCATTATACAAGTGGCATATCAATTTTACATCTGGTGAATGCCACGAATTATTTTCCTCATGAAAACATGATTAGAGGCGTCATTGTTGAGGAATGGTATTCCCCAATTTAGTACTCCCACTAAAAAGACCAAGAACCACTCCCCTGTCCCCCAAATGGGAGGCACAAAAGGCAGAGATCACAGGTTGAGATAAGAGCAATTTACTGGAAATGGCAATCAGATGAGAAAAAGCAAACTGTAACAACAACAATACTAATAATAAAAGTGTACAAAGAGAGGGTGATTTACATGCAAAATCCTCACCAAGGTGGAACAATGAAATAATGGTGGACAGCTTCCCTCTACCCACCACACTTTCTCCACCAGAAAAGAAATGACCCTCTTCTTGGAAACAAGAGAGAGAGAACCCTTTCCCCCAACCCTGACAAAGGATGTGAGATGGTATCCAATAATATTATGGTCCTGGGCAACGCCCACATGGTTCCAGGTGCTGCCCCTTCCATGGCTACTGCAAAAAATTAACCCTGTCCTTAGCCAAAATCAGGAGAAGGGCTTGCACTAAACACATTTGATTACCCATCACTACCAATGATTCAGGTCCAATCATGTCTGGTAGCTGTGTAACTAAATGGCTGTGAGAGAACTGGGACAATTTCCAGGTGACTTCAAAAAACATCCTAGATACTTGGTGTATTTGAGGGTTGGACTTGATGATCTTGGAGGTCTCTTCCAACCCATCTGATTCTATGATTCTATAAAAAGGAATGTGAGATATGGCTCCTAGTAAACTGTAGTACTCTGCTAATCTTACATGTTCTTTATTTTCTTTCTTTTTCTTGGCAGAGAATTAGAGTCCAGGCTAGTTCCTTGCCCAGCTGAATCCAATGAGCACTGACAATGGCTACAAGCTTGATCTTCTTCATTGTTCAAAATTAATCAGCTCAGTAACGGCCAGAGAATTACCAGGAGAAGGCAAGAGGACTTGCTTGATCTGCTCTAGGGCCTGTAACACATTATCTGACTCTTCAGCATGTAAGATAAAATTTAAGGTAAAACATGATTTATGATTTAAAAGGTAAAGGTTTTAAGGTAAAACATGATTTAAAATTATTTACATGACTGTTTGCATATTAAATTCTGAGATGCTGTACAGTCACATTCTGTTCTAATACATTGCCAAGTTTTGACCCTTCTAAATATATTTTACAACTTTTTTTAGATTTAAAAATAAGAGTAGAATTAATCTGTAAAATACTAAATTGGCCATAAAAACATTCTTTTACTCTATACTCAGCTTACTTGGAAAAATTTTTGTTTAGCCCAGGATTGTGTTCTCCTGAAGTCTTTACTCCATATATAATAATCTTTACTGCATACCTAATAAATCATATACTTAAATGAACTGTGAACATCAACATGAGTTTCACTAGGACAAAAAGAAGAAACAAATCTGCATATTGTTGGCAGTATAGAGTGGGTAGGATGACAGTGAGTGTAAAAGAATGTATTGATGTGGGGGATGATCCTGGCCTCTTAAAATTTGTAGAGTAACAAAGAATAAGATGGCTTTGATTGTCATCTCAATTCATTACAAACAGATTTTCAACACTTTTTGATCCTTTTTTTTTTTTTGCATCTTAGTTGGAACTGATTAAAATTGGAAATTTAGGCTATGTTCCTATCTTAGCTATAAATGAGTTCCACATTAAGACTCCTCCTTTCTTCACCAAGTTTATTTGTGTATTTGCAAGAGTGATGGCAGAAGCAACAACCTACCTCAGGCAAAGGAGCCTGTGTGTCTGTCAATATTTGGGTGAAGAGCTTCGTTGGAACAATGTTCTCTGAAGCAAATGAAGATACCATCCATATTAGCCAATTTGGGACTCACTGTGCAGTCAAAGCACTGAATAAATGCAGCACTGTAGTGTATGCATATGCTGAGACCACAGCTAGTCAGAACATCTTCCATCATACAAATATAATATAAAAGAATTCCACACAGATAGACAGTTTTTCTTAAAGATTTTACAGAGAAGCTGTCAGGCTACATGATTTGCTAAATTTGAATGGCCACAATAAAGACTAATGATCTCCCATTTAGTCTCCCTTTCTTCTACCCACCAAAACTCAGACACTTAAGTTAAAAAAAACATTTCAAGTTTTTATTTTTACACCACAGGCAATGAAGGCAGAAGGTAAAACTTTAGCATAAATAAATATTGTTCTCTAGACATCAGTCATGTACAATCCCTTTCTAAGCACATCTTGAAAAACTGACTTTCCGTAATACTCCTGTTTCAAAGTCCTGTAAAAAAATGTGCCTATTCAAAATTTTCAGGCTCCTGAAAGCTAGTGACTAGCATTAATAGTATTTGGATCCAGGACTAACATCCTATTATTGCCACTGTAGAAGTGGTAAGTCAATTGGTAGTCAGACAAAAAACAGGAATTTGTCACCAGGAAGATCAATTACACAGGCCATTTTTTCACCCTCCCCTACAGCAGGCCCTCATGACAACACCTTGGTAGAAAGCTAGCTGACCTAATCTATAGGATCTGTCTTTAGCTACAAAATAACCACCCTTGCTTCCCCTTACCCACATAATAGAAACTGGAGAAAACAAGTCCTCAGGGAATTACAGCTTCTTAAAGCAAACTTGTCAGCTTTAATTCAGGTTAGGTGCCTGCATGACACAATCACGAAGGAAACAAATGAGTTCCTTTCAGATGTTGATAATTCACATGTAGTAATTTTCTTGGATATACACACAACATTCATATGGATTCATTCTTGTCCTGGTTTTGGCTTTTTCTTCTTAGTAGCTGGTTCAGTGCTGTGTTTTGGATTAAGTAGGAGGATAATACTGATAACATGCTGATGTTTTAGTTGATGCTGAGTAGTGCTTATCCCAATCAAGGACTTTTTCGTTTCTCAGGCTCTGCCAGCAAGCAGGTGCACAAGACGTCATGAGGGCGCATGACCAGGACAGCTGTCCCAAACTGGCCCAAGGGTTATCCCATACCCTAGAGCACCATGCCCAGTGTATAAACTGGAGGGAGGTGGCCAGAAGCCACCAATCACTTCTCAGACACTGGCTGGTGGTGAGTGATTGTATTGTGCATCACTTGTGTTTCTTGGATTTTATTCTTTCTTCTCATTTTGTTACCCTCTTTTTCATTACAATTAGTAGTAGTAGTATACTTTACTTTATTTCAGTTATTAAACTGTTTTTATCTCAACCCACAGGTTTTACCCGTTTTTGATTTTCCTCCTCAACCCATCAGAACCGAGAGGTGAGCAACCAAGTGACTGTGAGGTACTTATTTNTATATATATATATATTTCAAATGGGTAAGTAGACAGTTCTCAATAAATGGATTGATAAAATTCACATCAGATGGAGANGCTGGCTAGGGTTAAACCATGACAATTCTACAGGTACGTAATACACATGATGAGATGGCCATCTATAAATATACATACATATATGTATGTCAGTATTTATACATATACATATATATATGTGTCAAATTATATACATATTTATATATATATATATTTCAAATGGGTAAGTAGACAGTTCTCAATAAATGGATTGATAAAATTCACATCAGATGGAGAACTGCACCATTTTCTGTCTGTGTGTCAGCACAATATACATGCCTATACGTATGTATTCACCCATGTACATCTGCATACACTTAATGCATCATATATGTGCAACAGAACATACAAATCTATGTATAGCATTTAAATAATGAACTGAAAAACATTAGACACATTGCATTAAGTGCTTATCTGGGCAAAACCTTTAGTTTGGCCTCAGAAATCTTTTCCTTTTCTAAACTACACACTTCATATCTGGAGCATGTGGAAGCATCTTACCTTGCTTCCATTTTCTCTTGCCTCCCGTTCCATCTTGAGATCAGAAATTAGGAGAGTCTTGTATTTGTTCTTTCCATTACTGCTGTGATCATCTAGTCTGTATTCTGAAGTCAGCTGAGCAGAGAGGGGACTGTCACTCAGGTTCAGAGGCTGCTCATCCTGCTCCAGATTTGTTTTGCCATTACTGTTGGTTTCTGCCATCTCCCTGCAGTGTGTTCCCCCTGAAGCATTGGAACTGTGTCCCACGGTCTCATTGCCATTAAAACTCTCTGCGGCTGAATCATCTATTAAAAAATATATATTTTCAGTCACATGCCACATAATCATCTCTGTCCAGTTCAAACATAATTTATATCTTCACAACATTTTTCAAAATAGAATGAAAACAGTTTATATTACTAGCACCAGTACATTTCTGCAAAACATGCACACACACTCCACCACATTTTCAAGAAAAAGCTTTAAGTAAATCCATAAAATATTACTAAGTTATGGGAAATTATCTGGGCTGACACCTTAGTACACAAAACATACATATCACAAAGGATTTTTAGGGACAAGTGACAAAGTCTGTCTTAATCAATCTGTCTGTCCATATGTCTATGGACTTATTTAGATTCTTATACCATGCTCATTACTGTGGTATTGCATATTTCTGGAATCAACAGAGGTGCACATGGTACTGAGAGAGAGTCTAGTTCTCAGGTTTTAAGTGTGCAGAACAGCACAACACATCCATAAACACCCTCTTGCACAGACACAATGTAAATACAGCTGATGTATTCACTGCTGAAGTAGAGATTATGCTGGTAGAGTTGACTCCAGAAACAAAGATCCTCTCTTCATTTTGTTCCTGTGCCCATTCATTATGTATTGTATTTAAAAATACCAATCAGTAATGGATTAAATTATAAATCTGAAAGCTACACCCAAGAACTATGGATGTGTTGTTGTTACCCCTAAGATTTTACAGCTGAATTGCATGATTACTATGTGTCTTCACATATTTATGGGTTTGTATATCCTGTTGTCAGAACTTGAATTTGCCACCTTGCTGCTACTATTTACTTGTAAGCAATCTTTGGCCAACAGGCTATTCAGGAAAACAATTCATCCTTCAATGGGTTAAACGGCAGCAGATTTTGGCACTCAATTTCCTTACTTCTTGCTCCTTAAAGCACCTCTTTTTTGGCAACTTACAAGGTTTTGCTAATGGTCCAAACACCTGCCTAGGGCTCTACAGGCCTATCTTTTTGAAGGCAATGAATCTGGAAACAAAACTGGGGAGTTAGTAGTCAGGAATGTATCCAGATTGAAAATAGAGATACAGGTTAACATGGACCTTAATATTTGAGCACCTTCGTATACCATCTGCTTTTGGGCCTTCTAAACAACTTCCACGGAAAAGAAGTAAAAACATATATAGATGTGTGAAACTTAAACCATCAGGACACATTCTTCAACGGATGGGCTCAGAAATACTCATGCTTAAACTACATGATCAATCAAACTGTTGACTCACCATCATTAATACAGTAAAAAACAACTATTCACTGCTCTCTGATCGGATTTTTAAAAGAGACAAAATAGTGTATAAAGGGGTAGTGATCTAATTCAATTAATATTTAGCCACAGACAAGCCATGATACATCTGTGCCTTGCTTGCTTTACTCATCCCAAACTTTTATGTCATAAAGTATACAGGACTGAGCATACACTATGAACATATTTTTTAAAATTGCTTCATTTTTTTAAACCTGTAAAAAATTTAGTTTCATAAAAACACATAAGAAAAATCATAATTTAAAGGTTTTTATTTAAGGAACATTTTTATGGTTCTATAAAATGTTTTATAGTTAATGGCTGGGGAAAAAAAAAAGCTATGCTTTGGTATGTACCATTTTTACATTACCTCGTACAAATGCAAATGTATATACAACAAAAGACATAACATTACTAGAATAATACTTTTAAATATGTACACCAACCAAATCTGCAACAAAGCAATCCTGCTTGAGGATTTCAGCTACATAAGTGAATAAAGTGAGCAGGATTTATGCCTGATAAACCTTCTATCATGCCCTGAGACTTTTGTCTTAAAGGGCAAAACACATAAAAAAGGTTAAAATTCTAAACCCAGGTTCAGAAATAAATATGCAGGTTTACTATTCTGAAATAGAAAATGGAATTCCAATACAAGGTCTTTATTTTGTTTTATTTTGACATATTTACAGCTCATTTTAAAAGCTCTGAGATATCAGAAAGAAATCCAGATTTCTTTAAGAGAGAAACACTTTGATTACTGCTGATTTGTATTTTGGACTGTTAACAGATAATTGGCTTCTTGATTATCAGTTTAACAAGTGACAGTCAGTTTCAAATTAATTAAACCAATTACTGAATCAGTCACCAAGTGAGGGATGCTCTTCCCTTTGCAGGACTCCAAAAATTCCTTACTGTCGGGAGCAAAGAGAGAAACTAGTGAGTAACGAGAGGATGCAAAGAACCACCTAAAAGGTGAGAGCACTGCCTACTTTGCAGCACACAAATCTGATCCCTAGAGAATTTCTGTCCGCTGACACTCTAGTGTCCTGGCTCGTGCAGTGCACAGAATCACTACACAGACACAGGCGGCTAAATGGGAATGATGAGAGCTGCGCTTAGAGCCAGGTCCAGCAACAGTCAATTCTCAAGCACAGCTGTTAGTTTTACCTTATAATCATAAGCATTAATGCTTTTTTCTTTTTTTGTTCCCCTGTATGACACATGGTTGACAACTAAAACTCACAAGTGTGAGGTTACAGTGCAGAAGAAAAATAAATCTTATATTTGTTCTAAAATACAACCATAGGAAAAACTCCCATGCTGAGTGAATGAGATCAAGCAGTATAATACTCTGAAAAAAATAAAATAAGTATTTACAAGATTTTTGGCTTTTCTTAGCAAAAGCTTAGTTACTCATAACTGGTAATGGTAAATCTCTGTTTCTACTATAAAGTCAAATACCTGTTTTTACAGTCATTTAACCTTGCTTGTTAGAAATGGGAACTGCTGTTTGTCAGAATAATGCTAAGGAGAATGACTACAACGGGTATGGTATAAATAGTAAACAGAAATATGTATTTCCACAAAACAGATGAAGAAAATACAAAAAGTGGCTTAGCACTGGTCTTTTCTTACAGATATTACCAAGGTAACTAGATTACAAGGTTTAGTACATTCCTCATCCCTGGGCAGCCATCTATTTTTGCCAAGAATAAGGCCACTTTAAAGCAAGAGTTTCACAGGTATCAGAAACAGACCACATCACAAATTATTTGGTCTGGGGGGAAAAGGCAGGAGGGTCTGGCCCAGGAGGGGAAAGACATGTTCAGCCTTGGATATAGGCAGCCACAGGCCAGACACCTTCTGACCGCCAGGTCAAGACCAAGCCCAGCCTGGCACGGTGTACATGGGGCAGCAGTCACGGACCTGCTGCGGGGCTGCCCTCCCACAGCAGGCTCAGCAAACCACAGCAGTCCTCCCTGGGCTCACTGCGACCCCACTGCCGGTCACTGGGCGCTCCAGGCTGCCCTCACACAGATGGCTGATGAGTGGAATATAAAGCTTCACTGATGCAAGGGCAGCATATTTTCAAACCTGCAGCTTGTCTGAATCACCACTTCAGGGCAGATTTTAAGGGAAGACCTCCAGCGAAGCCTGCCACAGGCACTGGGACCTGAGAAAGGAGGGAGCAGAGGGGCTCCCTGCCCTGCATTTGGTATTGGGACAGTCACAAAAGAGGCTGTGAGATAAGCTTACATCTCCATCACTGCCCAGGGCCAATGCTATCCACAAGCGTCAGCCATGACAGCAAATGATGCCCTCATCAGATGCTACTGCTTGCTCAGGGCAGGACATGTCCTTAGGAACTGTGCAGCCTTCAAACCCTTACCCCGGAATGCTGGAAGCACATCTACAACTGGTTTTGCTTCTTAAGCCTGAAAAGGGACAGTCTGACCACAAAATGTGTTTCACTTCAAAACAAGAGCTAGCTGGGGCCTACCTCACCTATGCAGAGATCCTCTTCCAGGGGTTAAAGAGCATCACCCCTCAGAAAAATGCTCCAAGAACAGTCTGAAGGTATCTTTGGATCAGGTAGCAGCCACCTTCCTGCCGATGCATAGCACACCCTACAGGCTTAGGCACAGACTTCTCACTCATGAACCGTTCTTACACCTCCTTTTCCCACCTTGCACACTGCTCACCACTGATCGTCTGCTCTGACCAACACCCTTTGGATACCTTCAGTCAAAGTACTCTCTGTTTTAGGAGTAATTGAGAGAACAAATGGTAGTGGCTTTAAACTGAAAGAGGGTAGGTTGAAATTAGATATTAGGAAGAAATACTTTACTGAAAGCTGCCCTGAGAAGCTGTGGATGCCCCATTCCTCAAGTGTTCAGGGGCAGATTGGATGATGCCCCGGGCAACCTGGTCTGGTGGAAGGTGTCCCTGCTCACGGCAGGCACGTTGGAACTAGATGGTGTGAAAGGTCCCTTCCAACCCAAACCATTCTATGGTTCCATGATTCTAATTCTCAAAACAAGAACTGCAGTAATTTTTCTACTTCAAGTTGGTTTCTTATTCATCACATTGCATGACAGCTTCCAGCTCCTCCTTTTAGATCCCACTGAAACTAGCAAGATACAAAGTAACACCGTCTTTGGTTTTGAACACATAAGAAGTCCATATTCCTGCTGTGAACATTCCAGGCTCATTACAATCATCACTGTGTTAGTTTTTCTCCTTTCTTTTGGAGGAAACTTGGAAATGGTGGAAGAAAAGACAATGCCAAAGAAAGTCTAAGCAAACAAATGCTCTGAATACGAGTTTTGATTCTCAGAACTATTGCATCCTTCATTTCAGTTATCTGCCACAGACATTCACATTATCATGGCATAGATTTCTGTCAAAACCCAATGCCCCTGTATATAATACCTTAGATTTTGCAAGGTTGTATCAGTGGCAGCTCAAACTTTAAGGATGCTGATTTAGAGCAGGAAACTACGTCTTAATTTATAGGACTAGGTTTTCCTACCAAAAAATCTCTAGATTTATGAATGGGAAAACAACATATATTGCTAGAATTAGAGACATTTCTGTTGCAGGTTATCATACAGTTGTTCTACCCAGAAAGAACTGTCTTCAGACCAGGTAAGTCAAACGCGCAACACTGTTCTCAATAAGAGTGCTTTCCTAAAGGAAAAAAAGTTGAAGTAGGCACCAAATAAGGCTGAAATAACAAGTTTATCAAATACCACTTTTCTGAGAGCACAAATTTAAGATCTGAACTCTGATATAAGTGTCATTGAAGTACTCTGAATCACAAAGCAAGGTACCTATACGTACTCTCACCTCCTTGACAGAAAAATCTCTAGATCTTTTAAAGCATCTCTTAGATAGCAATTTCATACTCTAAATCGCACAGACTTTTTCTACTCCATGAAGGGAAGTCAGGGAGCAGTTAACAAGCCATTCTATATAAAGAAAATGTCTGAATAAATCCTTACCCTCTGCCAAGTTAATTCTTAGGAGGGAATGCAATTACTATTTAGAGTATGCTTTAATACTTTATACAGCTGAGATTTCAGCTACCTGAAACACATTTTACTAGTCAGTAATCCACAGCCTTGGGCTTCAGCTCTAACATCAGTAGTGTAACACAGTCCTGCAACCATATAGCCACATAGAACCTCAGATCCACTGAAAGGGCAGATAGCTGACTTAGGAAGCAGACAGAAAACAAGAGAAAGGCAATTAACCTTACAACACTTTTGGCTGTTTTGAAACAGTCTGACTACACAAGGGTGATCTACAAGCCAAAACCATTCCTGGTAAAACGAGTCTGATTAATTATACCAAACAGACAAGGCATTTGTTGGGGCCACTTTGTTTGTCCTGCTCTAAGGAGCAGAGATGTGAGAGCACCCCATACACAGCCAAACAGACATTGATGCCTGCAAAACTCCAAGGTAGCATGCACTCAGGTTAAATGAACATTTTGAGTGGGCTACCTGTTGACAGAGCATCTGTGAGAGCAGCAAGATGGGTAACTGTTCTTTCTAAAAGGAGATTGGAAGCAAAGGAGCTGAGTGGGATGAGTGAGACTGAAACTTCTTGCTGTGCAAATGCAGGCTGTCGTAACACCCACTCTTAAAGATTGTCTACCAAAATTCTGTATTCTGAAGTTTGCTTTGATCTTCTTGGGCTGGACACCATCAGCCTGAACTTTGCTAAACACCACCTTATACCTTTAGCAATCTGATTCATTTGAACAGGATCACTTGCAAGACACAGTACTGCAGACAGAGTGACAGGCTCCAGACCAGTTTTGAGTTACTATGCAATTGTCCTTAACCTTTGGCTTCAATATTGCATTTGTTTTATTCTCCCTATGTTAAAACACAACTTTAATGAAAATAATACTCTACATAAGCAATCATTTTTTAAGCTAAGTTAGTTACATTCCTTCCACAATTCTACAAAACCAAGGCAAACCTTCCCAACAGGAGCTGTTGAAAAAACACTCTACTGGTGGCAACAGACAGGTAGTTTTGGTAGAGGAACACCATGAATCAGACAAAAGGTGGTGTACAGTGCTGACTCACAGAAACTTCTGTACTATAAAATAATTATAGAGACTTCTCTAAATGAACTGATAAAAAGGTGAGGACACATTTCACTCACACCGCTTTTCACAAGGAACATTTAACACCAATTTGTCATAGCTGTGTATTTGGTTATGCTTCATTTACATCATAAGTCATGTTTCAAACACAAGTTCAATAAATAACTTTAAAACCAGTCAAAATCAACTCTGTTCATTGTCTTCATTCCTTTTCATATTACAATAAAGAATGGGGGTTGAATTAATGGAGGTACAAATGTAATTTCAAACCCTGCTTTATTCCCCATGTTGTAAAGCATAAGAATGGCCATAGTAGTTCAGATAAAAACTTATTTAGTCCAATATCCTATCTCCTGCAATGGCTATTAGGAGATGTTTGGGAAAAAAAATAAGGCAAGCATATATAATTCTTCCTTCTATGGATTGCTGAGCCCTTAATAATTTTGAACTCTAGGTCTTTCTTAGGAGGATGTGGTTTCTATAACATATCAATGCTCAACAGATTTTTTGATTTCCAAATATCCAGTCTTTCTTTGTAAAACTCAAGCAACCTTCTCTGTCCCTCCAAAAAGTTATTGCCACTGTTTCTGTTTCCATTAAAAAATCAATACATGTCAAGGAAACAAGAAACAGGAATTAGGAGGTGGGCAGAGGACAGAAGAGGATGACGTGCACAGAGCTCCGTCCCTTCATTCATAGTGAGACTGCATTTGCTCCACTACAAGATTATGCACTAATTGTCCTCTTCAGTCAGTTAACCTCAGTAACGTTAACTATTTTTTTCTCCCTTTGATACACGTAGCTTTCCCACTGTGGTTAATTTCTGTGAGTTCAGGTATAGAACTCACTGCATTGAAATTTGAACCTGGAATGTCTATCACTTTCAGTGATGCTAATCAATGAATCCCTTACTGTTGTTTTCAGTGGTGGATGAATAGGTCAGGAGCTATTTCATACAATCACTCACTGCAAGCATTTATGAAAAGAAAAAGGAACAAAGCAAACTCCAAAAGTAATCCTTAGCCTTATCAACAAGAATACAAGAGTACAGTAGATTTGATATACACATGCACATACACAGTGGAGTCAGCATTAGCCAGGCTATAAATTTTATTTCATGATGAAACAAACCTTCCAGTAATTCACAATTTTTCCATGAGTTAACATCTCTTCTTGTTGGAGGCATCAAACAGGAACACTTTTTTTCAATTACAGTGTTAAACAACAGAGCTGTGAACAACTGCCACTCCATGACATCAGCAACTATCAGAACAATAATACTGTCCTGTTAGTCACAGTGTTATAGAAGGCCTCATTTATAAAGCTCTGTGAGTGACTGCATGCTTACTCTGCCTGCAGAGCTCCTGTCCCTGCATATACACAGCGAGGAGATGAGGCAGACTGTCTCTTAGGAGGATACTGCTCATGTAAATAATCAACTGGAAAGCTCACTGGGTGTACAGTAGTCTTATTATCACTATGCATGTAGTTTGTACTTGTTCTTTGGCATTTACACTTCAAAACACATAGTCCTTACTGCCTCTGGGGAGAAAAATCCCTGGTTTTTCCCCTTATGCTGAAGAAACCTTTAGGGCGCATTTTGTGGCAAAGGCTCTGTCAAGCAGTTGTTACTAAAGAAAACCTGCAATTTTAAAAGTCTTTATGCCGTGTATAGGATCATATTTCACAGGCAAAATGTCACCTGGCATTGAGAATATGGCTTAGAGCTCCATCTCTGGGCAAGCACTGAGGAACAAGTTCTCAGTCAGATAACATATGAGTAATATAGAGGTATTGCCTCATGGTCATTCTAAAGAGGACTCTGGACTTCAGAGCAGTTTATTGATAAGAAGCTAGGAACTGAGGAAGGCTGGAAGACAGACAGGCAAACAGGACTGAGGACAGACTAACCCTTACTTTTGAGATTCACTAAAATTCCAACCATGTCCAGAACATATCAGCAACAAAGACATTTGAGACCGCAATATATTATGAAAAGGAGAAATATGAAGCCTTTTCCTTAAAGTAAAAAGAGGTTACCTATGATATCATACTCTCCTCTGCCTTGCCCAGCATAGAAAATGCTTATGCTGCTGTAGCTAAAGGTTGCTGCAGGCAGCAGCAGCTGCTGCCATTCCTAGCAGCAAGAGGAATCTAGTGCTGTGCCAGCAACAAAGAGTAACATGTAGGTGCATGTTTCTGCTAAAACATCAACCCAAATGGGGCTGAAAGGAGCTATGTTAAACTTATCTGCCATTTGGACCTAGTGCATGTGTGTAATATTGAATTTTACTTCATCAGGATCTGCAGAATACAAAAGCAAAGAGTTGTAGTGATTAGAAAAAATTCTCTGCAGACTGGATGCCCCAAAACCTGGAATTTTGAGTAAAGTCCTTTAAAGTCTAAAATGTAGCCCACCAGTTTTAGTGTGTTATGGGTTCACTCAGCAATATTGGTCTGTATTTCCTTCTGGAAGGGTGAAGCCCTGAGCACAAGCAAGATAAGTAATAGTTTGACAGCTCTGCATCCCCTCAGCAAATTGCTGCCTACTCTTCCATAAGGGCAACAAGGCTATGGAAAGGCTCATTATACTCTCTCCGTCAGTAAAACTGGGAGAGAAAGCAGGGAGAAGCCACATGAACAAAGAGAAATGGCTGCTCTGAGCTTTTTTATGTCCTTAGCAACATTTAACCTGCACTCTGGCTTGGGCCCCCAAGCTTTACAGTATAAACTGCTGGATTTGCCTGTCTGCTGTATTCCGAGCAGGCAACTGAAGTTTCCTCTTGAAATACGAAACATTCACATGTCTGTTAATATTTGCTTGTCACTAGATGACTACAATGTAGTAGAAATATGGAAAAATTTTACATACT
>VXBX01006700.1:53707-97152 GCA_013400415.1 Scytalopus superciliaris | reverse complement strand
AAAAAAAAAAGTGAGAAAAAATATAGTATACCTATACGTGCCCAATTGTATGAAAGGCAAGAGTTCTGCTGAAGTTCAACAGATGCTAATATGTATTTTAAGTTTTATTTTAGAACTATTCTGAGGAAGTCCTGCAAGCATTCTTTATTTTATATTTGTAATGTATACTCAGTCTCAGCAGTTACCAGTTGCTATTTAGATGCATAAAACAAAGTGCACCTTAGATCAAGATGCTCTGTCAGCCCAATACTTTCGGTACATCTATAATAATGAAGATTGTTCAACTGAGTTGAGAGCATCACTCTCAGTAATAATATTTCTACAGATAGTTCAGATTCATTAGATTCTTCACCATCTGTTTTGTAGCTCTGTAGTTCAGGATTTCAAAATTGCAATCTAATTTTTTTTTTTTTTTTTTTACACAGAGAAGTATGATTTAAAGACTTTTATTACTTAAAGCAATTTTATTGTTACTTACAACTGCATACTAAAAGACAGGACATGAAAATTCTTCAAAACTAGAACTGAAAACATTCCTACAATTTTCTTTTTTTTTTTTTTTTTTCTCTAGTTTTCATTTTATAATGTTGGTAAAATTAACTAGGTTTTTTTGCAAAATATTTGGTTTTCACTCTGGAACAATTCTGTCACATCCTTTCCAATCAGTTATCTCCACTCAACACATAGGCTTTCAGGAAAAATTTCTACCTCAGCAGAGAGTAAAATAAGTGCCTCTAATATTCACATACTGATAATCAGTTTAAAAATAGGTAGTAAACATATAATTAGGAAGAACTAGAAAAAAAGTATGTGGAATAGGAAGTAGGAACTTACAACCATTGTATTTCTACATAGTTCTAGCATTATGAACAATGAACTAAAATTTCCTCAATACATTAGGAAACTGGATGTTAGTGAATGTGAGAAGTCAGAACATTAAATATCCAAGTGTAGGACTCCTAAGGGTTGCTGTTTCCTTGTTTGGTGAATGTAATGTAATTAATGTTTTTGCTGAGACAGAGTCTCTGTGAGTCAAATATAGGATTCTGCTACAGATAAACTATAAATTTAGAAATTCAGTGAATTCCAGAGCTTGGAAAACTGCTATTACAAACTTGAGCAAATAAGCATGTTCAAGGGATATAAATTACATGTCCCTTTTCCGTTCAGTTTGCTTTTTATTCTGCCACTTTAAAATGCTTCTGAATGTCCATGGCAGCCTGTACATTACTGTTTCCTGCTCTGAGCATGCCGTGGGTAACTACAGTAAGAGGCCTCCTCACTGCTTGAGGGAAAACACTATTCTGGTCACACAGGACACCACTTGATAACAAACTTGGCCTTTCTCCATCTGGCAAGCAACCATTTTTGAATGTTATATCCATTAGGCTTTCCAATTATGTTTTTCACTGTATCAAGTGTAAGTTAAAAATATTCAGCATGTACAATACTTAAGTGCCAGCCCAAACACCAGAAAAAGAATGCTAAAGGTAAAAAGAGTCAGCAGTGCTAAGAAAGCTTTACCTGAACTCAAAAATATTGCCACTGAGGTAAAGGGCACAAGCATATTGGGAGCCCCTCTAGCGTGCTGACTGCATTTATAAGGCAGAAAAATAAACAATGCTGATAATTTACCTCCCTTGATCAGTCTGAGAAAATTTCTCTCACACAGTGAACGGCAAAATTGCCAAGAGAGATGTATAGACATCACCATAGCCAAGGCATTAGAATATTCTTGGAAGTTTACAACAGTTAATGTTTTTTTCTACTGAAAAATCACATGGCCCAAGCAGAATCCTGAAACATGTAATATGACTTGGGTTGAAAAATGACAGATTTGCAAACTCTATCCACAAATGTCCATTCTCTGAAGGATTTGACACCAACTGGATGTCACAGAAGATAGCAGATTTCACGAGGTATTAATACTACAGGAAGGTCTCTTCTGCCTTTGCAAAAGTCACCACTTGTAAATCCCAACTGCCTCATAATCCCACAGATAGACATATTGACTTCCAATCTGACTGGTAAAATTAAAATATGCTCTTTTCATTCCAGAAATTATTTTCATGAAAGAAAAAAACCAACCCCTCAACCATGTTCTTTTATCAAAGTCAACAATTTTTTTTACAATTCCCAAAATATAGCTAAGCATTTAGTCACACGTTGGCTAAAAATGGACTAGAATAAGAGGTATCTGAAGGCAAAATAAAAAAGAATGATTCTGCTAGATGGTCTGTTGTCACAATATTCCTGGCAAGCCAAGTAAATATGATTCAGTGCCCAGAAACTTCATAAAACCCAAAGGATCTGATAGATAGTTCTGGCATATCTACTGCTATTCCTCACCAGAGCTGTGGACTTGAAATTTTCACTGCCAAGCCACCCAACTAAATAATACCTCTCATTTCAAACTCTCCCTCCCACTGCAATGCAGTGGGCTGCACTTGGGTGGGGAACAGAGCAAGTATGAGAGGGTGCAATGAACAAGAGTGTAAATGAAAGATTAAAACTTGAAAACTATTTGCGCTTGACAATTTTTGCACAAAGACTATCACTTCACAGTTCCTTTCTGGGAAGCTAATGCCAACAGAAACACTACAGGTTCTTGAACTTAATACTATTTTAGCAACTTCCAAAAATTTACTTCTCATTAAAGGCAGTCAGTCTGCCCTTGCTGAAACATCCCTGAGAGCTAGTCTCAAAACGAGATTACTCAACAAGGCCAGAAAGTAGAGCAAACAGAATACCACCCTTCAGAGAGAATCCACAAACTGTTCTGCAGTTCTTTGCAGACTGGAGAGATTTCTTAAGAAATAAAATAACTGGTCCATGATTCTATTTACTTCAGGGCTTCTGGCAGTCCAGCAGAATTCAGCAATGGGACAGTCCACACAGAGAGTAATTGCTGCTTGTGCTTTTCCTGTGCTTTACACTATTGATAAGGTACCATTACCAATGAAATTCAAGAATGTTTTAATCACAGAGAATCACTCCTATTCTCACTAAAATTCCAACAACTATTTATGTACAGGCTGTTGTTAAAGATCAGAGCACTACAATGGGAAAGAATAAAAACTTACCAAAGAGTCCAACTATAATACCTACTTGACCTCCTTATAATACGGAACTGACTTGAGAATGAAGGGGGGCATTGTAAAAAAATGACCATTTGTTGAGCTGGCTCAACAGATCTGTGTGTGGAAACCAGCAGGCTGCTCCTGGTAAACCAAGTGTTCTGTCCAAAGACGGTGTTCCCTGTTGCAAAGCTAAGCTGGGGAGGAAGGGGAAGCCTAGAGCAAGAGCACTTACAGAAATGCTTGGTGTTATTTTAAATAGCAAAGTAAAGACAATGATCTAGCAAAATCTGCTATATAATTTGTTTTCCCTTTACAACCTGTAAAAAATATTATTTGGCCCACAATATGCTTTATGTTTTGAAAGAATTGTTATGGTATAGTTACTTTAATCTAATTGAAATGCACATTAGAAACATAAACAGATCTATGATAAACAGCTGTACAGCAAACTTGCTCCCAAGTTTCCAGAAAACTTAGAAAACATAGTGTTTGCAAAAAAACAACTGGTGAGAATGAACAACACTTGCTAATAATCTTTATCCTGCTTAAATAAACTGTAAATTTCCATTAAAAAAAAACAGAATCCTGGGAAGTTCTTTCAAATCCCAGATCATTACTTTGCAATTCTAAACATCACCTTCATAAACTCATCACCCTGATTCATAAGTAATAATTATAAGCTAGTTCTAAGGGAACTGTGTTTTCCAGAAGCTTACTTTAAAATTTTTAGAAGCAGAACATGGATCTGAAGACGGGTTTGAGAATAGATTAACCTTATTCCTTCTGAGTGGAAAGTTTTTACCGTAGGATCAAGCAGAAAAGTTATGCATGCTGAAACACACTATTTTAATTCTGATCATGAATAGAATGCTATTTCTAATAACTATTACAGTCTTGGGGAGCTGTTACCTTTTATATCCAATATAAAAGCAAACAATAAGACCAACACTCAACAGCATGAAATGCCTAGTGTGTTCCCTTTCACAGAACACCAGCAGGTTTTTTCTTTTCTGCAATTGCAAATTACTGTCATCAGAAGAAATAATACAACCAATGCAAAAGCAACAACCACCAAAAAAAAAGACAACCTAAGGGGGAGCTGTCAATGGTATACACACTGCAATCAAATCTATTAATTGCACTTCAAACAACGATTTGATTTGGAAAATGTGTTGCCGATGGCACCTGGTGCTCCAGGTATGGCAGCTTCTGAGACTGTGCCTTATTCTGCGTGTAGGAGCCCACAGAAATTTCAGATCTACATATTGAATTAGTCTCAAAATTACAAAACAATCTGGGGAAAGCATGATTTTACTACCTCTGATTAAGTGAGTGCGATAGGCTCCAGAATACAGAAAAATATTGACACAAACAGATTTCTCAAGCTATATCTGCCAGTTCAGGTACTTAAAGAAATTTCAGCTGTCTAAGCAAAGAAACAGTTACCATCTTTGATTCTGCAACACATGAATAAAAACCACCACCGTCTTTCTGAAAGAAAAACCTTTTCTTTATCACCTTGTGTCAAATATAGCAGCTCCAACACAGAAGCATTTAGAAAGCAGTCTAAGGCTATGATCTTCTTTAGAAAAGCCTGCAATATCTCAAGGATATTCTTGGCATTCCCCTTTATGCAAACAGATAAGTACAGATTTTCAAGTTCCTGATCCTGTCTCCCAGTGTTACCCTAGAAAAAATGCTCTAGGAAGCCTTTGAAATCATGGTCCAAAATCTTTTAGGCTTACTCAAGAAGCCTTTGAAGGTGAAAATTTTCTCAGAACTGATTTAATTTCAACATTATCTTTTTCTGTTGAAGAACACCTGGGATAGCTCTAATTTGAAATATTTTCAACAAATGGCAAAACCAGTTAAATAATATGGTGCCAGTCACTGGAAATCACTGATGTGGAGCCCCTTTTACATAGATGTTATCAGCCAGTTCTCAAGCAGTTTTTTCCAAAAGGCATTTCTTTTTAACTAGCACTGAAATCTGCAGTTTGCGGACATTCCTACACTAGGAGTCCCTGCCAAACTCAACACCACAGTTGGTGATACAGGAAATTAAGATAAAATACAGAGAGCAGAGGCTGAGCTTTTGCATCAGAAATGGACGTATGCTGACAGTGCATTTGCAGACAGTAAAAGGACTGGCAGCTGTTAATGCATCATGTGGTAACCACAATAGGAGCCACTGAAAACAATCTTCAGGAGTTTATGTAGTAGCAAAGAGCAGAATGGAAGGACGTTAGTGAGTAGCACAGCACTCTTGCTCTTGGATTTGTACATCCAACACATAGTTTTGCTCAGATCCCATTTGGTTTGCTGCTGGCTGAATGCGTTCACAAATCACAGATGCAATCAGAAATGCTGCTGTTGTTGCCATCGACTCACACATACAGCACTTGACTTCTCCTCACCATGTTTCAGGAAACAACTTCAATCATAACAGCTAGAGAAATGATAAACTCAAAATGATTATTCACCTAAAGACAGACCATTAGAGGGGTCCACACCAGGATACAATAGCTAATCTATTGTCAAGAATGAATTTACAATGATAAAATGAAATGCACTACATGTTAAAAGATTGATCACTCATATCTTGGGCTCACATTGATTCTCCTAAGCCTTGTAACTCTTCTGGCAACAGAACAACAGAAACCATGGATTCCCTTTGTATACCTTTCTACTGCAATTGCAATTTTGACATTATTGATATTATTGATACCCTGATATTTAGAATCTAAAAAAACCCACTGCACTGCCCCAGAGGATGCATGTGCATATCTCATCTTCCTTAGAGCTACCTGCTGTCATGACCTCACAAACAACCTCTGGAGAAGACCAAAAATATTCTGATTGCTATGGCTGACAGCAGACAAAACTAGAATAATGGACCTGTAACAAGCACAACTGCACTCATTCACTCCTTTCAGCATTAGGGTGCCAGCCAGACAGCACATAGTATCTCAGCTACCACTAGAAATACAGAACTTGCCCAGGAAATTTTGGGTTGTGTTCGGCCTTCATGTTTGGCCCTGTTAAAAATTAACATTGTGGTTTTGGTTAGCTCTTCAGCTAATATAAAGCAGCAAGCCACAAAGGCAGCAGCACAGCACTGAGAAAGCACTTTTTAATTAACTGCTACAAAGCTGGACAGAAGAACATCATACACAGGGCTGAAATCTACCTTTGGATGCATATGATCTTAATCTCACTAGAGTCAACAGGAGCCAGCATATGCAGCCTGGGAAATAATTCAGTCCATTAAATTCATGCAATTTACATACAATTAGTGGTCTCAGAGTTTTACTTTTGAGGAGAAAAGGATGCTTAAAATAATCAAAATATTCCCACACAGATGGCTATTACTCTTTCAAATTAGGGCAAACTGTCAACTCAAAGATATTTTAAAACCTTGCAGACTTGTTTAAAATAAAAATATTAATCAAAACATTTGATCTCATGTTTAAAGACACAAAAAATCTCCATATATTTAAACTTCCTATTTCAAGTGAAGATACACTTGAGGTCCACTTCTGCTACCATCAAATTGACCATTTATAGTCTCTGTGGAAACATTATATATATATATATATATGTACATTTGAAAGGTAATAAAGAGGCAGAGATGCCTCAGGAAACAAGATACCTTGCAACCAAGAAAAAACCCCATCATTATTACTGTTTTCTTCCTATAATGTGCCAGATAAATCTCTGATATGGAGAGATAGACACATAAAGTTTATATATAGCACAAAAGTGTTATTTCTGTTATTGATTTAATGAGAATATCAGCAGCAAGATCCCTGCTGGGACAGAATAGAGTTTGACACTTTTGACTTGTGGATGTTAAAAGACAGTCAGATTCTGTGAGGTGCAGTGTACCTCCCAGAAAATGCTGAACATCTTACCTATTTTTCCCTGAATGAGAATGTGAATGAAAGAGGGACAAATTGCTAGTCATGAATTCCAAATGGAGATTGTAGGCAGAAACTGTGCTGTACAACTTTTGGGGGCTAGTTTTGCAATAGTGAGAAATGTTTCAAGGAAAGAGAGCAATACATTATTGTCAATATTTTCTGATTGGTGTCATAATTCAAAACCTTGATCTGGTGAATAAGTATACACACATTCATGGAAAGGCCACACTAGAGAGCATTATGTTAGCCGGTTCAACATCTGCAGACAGCCTGAACACTGAGACACAGTGTGGCACAGGAAGAAGGCAGCTCAAGAAGAGTGTAATACCTGTTGGGAGCGGGAATGCTGGGCAGAAAAGGAATGAAGAGAAAAGCCTGTGCAGAGGACTTCCCCACTGTTGTGGGGAAGCTAACAGCTCTCAGAACAGGAGAATGCTGAAGAGAAGCCCTGGCAGAACATGCTGTTTCTATTATTTTTAAGAGTTTAGGAACTCTGACTTTTTTGTGTACAGCAAGCAGAGTCATCTCTGCTTTTTGGTTTCTGGTAACTCAAGGAGTTAGTTTATTTGACTGAAATAGAGTTTTTATAGAATTTCCTCAAGGTTGGTGGCCTGGACTCCTGAGTGTGAACAGTCTCTACCGATTGTACCTCTCTGTATGTAACACAGTCCCACTGCTGCAGTGAGCATTCTCTCCCTTACCCCGTAGAGAGAATGCAAACACAGCTTATGGGTTTGGATGCCTGCCTTGAACTCCATTACATTTCCTCACGTGCAGTTAGTCCTGTTTACAGTTGGTGCTTGAAGTTTTCTAGAAATGCACATAAGAAATTCAAGACCCTTTGTGAAAACTCAGTCCTAATAGAACTTCGACTAGTTTCCTAAAATCACGCACTTTGCAGAAGAAAAAATAAGATGAGACAATGTTTGAGCAGCCAACAATATTCCATTTAACACAAGTTAAATGCTGGAGAAAAGTAAATGGAAAAGAATCGTGGCCTTGAGGTAAAAAAAAAAAAAAATAATCCAACTTCTTGGTGAAGTAATTTTTTAAAAAAAGGACACACAAGGTAGAAAAATTGTGGATTTAACAATCTCAATTATTGTAAAAGCTGTAAACAGCTATGTTAAAACTACGTCTTCACAGGGGTGGTGAAAATACACAATGAAACCTCTGGCAAATCTTTCCTAGTGCGTTTTTTCTCAAAGAAGGGACTTTAAAATCAGTAATTTAATTTGACAGATATCAAGCAATAATTCCATAGTGCATTGACTTGATGAATTTTCTCTTACCCTCATCCCCACTTTGTTTGGCATTTCTGTCACCCATATGTCTACCACAGATTCAAGGGCCAGCCTAAATAATGGCTTAAAGCTTCCATACCCTTTGTGTTTATTTCTATAGTCCTTCATAATAGATGTATACTGGCTACTGAGTTTTTTAACTACAAAGAAGACAGGCAGTGGTTTTGATTATCAGTGTTCTTACTATTTGGTAAATCAGTCAAAAAAAGAAGTTTAAAGGGAAGATTACTCTTACAACAACTAGCCTGGAGCTTATGTATGACTCTTTCTGAGCTGTCCTGGGAGGGAGGAGAAAAAAACAACTGTCCCTTCACTACTCATTCCATAAGCCCAGATCTCTAGAAAGGCTCTTTTATTGTATCAGTCAAGATGCTTCCCTTTTTAACTCTATAGACACACAGAGAAACACAACATATGCGGTTTCTTTAAGTAGATTGAGTATGTTTATTAGGATTTTTCAACAATAAGCATTTTAGATAGGAGAAAAATACCTACCCTGCAAGGTGAAAACAGGTCTTTAATATCCTCGCAGTTATATGATCATGAATCACTAATGGGCCTCATTCAAACAAAGACTGCAAATGTATATGTATATATTATCTGCATATGAATATGCACATATGTATTGCGGAAGCACACAAGCATGCACACATTTTATACATATAAAACACATATATGCATAATAGGTCTAAGTTAGAGAATACCACTATATAGTAAACAACCATTAAACAATTATAAATTGGGTTTTTTGATTAAAAATGGAAAAAGCATGCATACTGAAAATGCAAAAATACATAGGCCAAACATACAAACTCTGCTGGAAAAATAAGTTTAGGAAAAGCCGACAGTAATAAAGAGCAGACAGGTAAAATCTTAAGTTTAAAGCTGGGAGTCTTGAGCATCTATCAAAGTGAAATGCAGGATCATATCAAAGAAAGGCAGAACATTAAAATAACCAGAAATGGAATAGCTAGAATACCCTCTGTTTAACTCTACCAGCAAGGAAAAAACCACACACTTCACACACTGCATCATGTCACAAACCACCTTAATTCAGATACATTCAAATGAGTTTTCCTCAAAGAAAAGCTCGTAGTATGACTACACCTTTAAAAAGCTCATGTTTTCTCTGTTTGGGTTTTTAGACGAAGAAAAAACAAGATTGAATCAGGAGTTGCAAATTTTCATGCTTAATTTGATAGTTCAGCACTTTTGCAGTTGAGTTTGCAGCACACACAGACCAGTTTCCTCACGTTTTCCCGCTTATTTTTCAGCACTCAGGAATTCTTAAGCACACTGCACAGTGCATACACAATTTGTAAGCCATGCTCATCATCACTTGTTCAGCTTTATGCACCAAATGAGACACCCTTCAGGTTTCTACGTGCACATCTCACAATGATGTTTTAAAATTTTATCACCTAGTTTCCAGGGAACCGAGGCTTTGAATCTCTATTTGAAATACCACCTGAATGGGTGAACCATACTGGTATTCCATACACAGCCTCCTGCTGTCATTCCACTATTGGCATGGGACAGTCTTCACCAAGACTTAGAAAACCTCATTCAATATTCCTCTCTGGAGGATCTGACACTTACTGTGAATTCTGCTCTTCAACTTAAATACCAGTGTCTGTGGCAGGCCAATTCTATCATTGCAGATACAGCATCCCTCAGGCGAGGTCCAACCTTTCTCTTGCAGTGCACCCAGGGATTAGCTTGACTTCCCCTAAATTCTCTCCAGTGCACAGTACGAGCTAATCTTTCCTGTAGGAAGCAGGAGATGGGGTTGCCATGACAACAGAGCACATTCTAGCAGTGGGACCACTGAGATGAGCTGAAAAGACGACAGTGAAACATGCACTCAGCCTTCCTCCAGGGCTATGGGCTTCTTCCTCCGGGATTTAATTCCCCTGCAAGTTTACTGACAGGCTCGGAGGTTGATTAGCTATGTATTTTGCTAAGGGGAGATTACCAGTTAAGAATATGGTTGAGAGATCATAGCATTATTTAATGAAAGTGCCGTTCCTGCTTACGTTAAATTGCTGATTTAAGCGTGGCTGCTTTTAAACCACTACTCTTTCATACACATTAGTCCTACACTTAGTTCACAATAACATCTTACTGTAATAAAGTCACAAGCCAAGTCTTGTGCTCCAGCTTTGCTTTTTCAGCATATCAACCGTGTTTTTATGCCCTTACACACACATGCTCATACACACACATGCACACAAAGAGCACAGTGTAACATCTGTGTTTGGAGCTCAAAGGGTTCTGCTGATGGGGGAGGGGGCAAATCACAGAGAAAAGCAAATCACAGCAGCCACGTGTCTTATACAAATGACACAACCACAATAAGCTTTGGGAGCCCTGTTCATCAGGCAAAAGAAAATTGAGTAATCTATACTGTAAATATCAGCTATTTTCTGCCCCAGAATAATGTCTGAATCCTATGTTTTAAAGATATTTTTTTTTCTCAATGAGAATAATAGAAAGCTTTCATAGTTCCTGCATTTCAATTATTTACACGTTTTCAATTGCTCAATCAAATTTTTATGCAAAGGATTTTTCTTTGTGTTTTAATTTCTCTTACAAAACCACACAACATATTATTGTGGTAAATTCCTGGAGGCTGGAGCATGACTGTGTCTTCTCCTGTTATTTCAGACACAAGCGTGTCTCAGTGAGCTTTCACATTAAATACAGAGCAACTGAAAATGTAAGGCCAGACTCTAATCATGTTTTTAACCACATATTTGCACAGGACAGATTCCACTCTCCTTTGTGCCTTCACTCTCAAGCATGTAACGTGTGTGGCTACACACTCAACACTGGCAGGCAACAGTCCCCTCAGTAACTGTAAAGGCTTGACCTACCTGAGTACTAAAAGAGCTGCAGATGAGCCAAATCTGCACCATCTGAATCCATTTCTCTCTCCAGAAATTTTAAAAGCAAAGAACCTCCATGATGGGCTCTGACACATGAAAGAGAAGGAGCCCAGGGATTGCATTTTGCCAGAACTCCTTTGGGTAGGGGAGGCAGGGGTGGACAAAACAGTGGACAGCTGTATGAAAGCTTTCCCTCTACAGCAAATCATATGGAACAGTTGGCTGGTTAATCCCAACTAACTTAGTCTTCACAAACCACATATCATCAGGAATAAGATTTTGTCTGGAGAGGGAAGGTACCTTCTTGGGGAGCCATCTTTCTGCCTGGAATGGGGAAGGAAATTTTTGGGAAGTTTGGGGGATGGGGGTATTTGGAAGCCCAGGTCAGGATCTCCCAGTTATCAAATCACTGTTTTAATTCTGGTACTACACTAATTGCATTTACAGTGAGAAGCCTCCAGACAAAACCCAGCCCCCAAAAAAGCATATCATTTATTTTCCATGGCTTGGCAATATTTCACCTCTGCAATCTTGAAAAGTATCTCAGTGTTACACAACCCATCCAAGTTTTACCTTAACTTGGATTTTAGCATGTCTCAGGAATATATATGTACAAAACAGTATCCCTCAGAATCTGCTGGCTCTGACTCTTCCACAGCTTGCTAGGAAGATGAATTACACCACACAGTATAGCACCTGTATTTATTATCATCTAATTAGCATTAGGTTTTACTTTTTTTGCCTCCACTTTTCCACTCAAGTTCTATCCAACTGGAGAAATGCCAAATCATGTAAGCGACATATGGCTTTGCTTTTGAAATCACCCAGAGAGAATTCCCAAATACTGAAAAGTCTTTGCCTAAATAATTTTCAGCTTGAGAGACAATATTTTGCACCTTCAATTCCAGTGGGAAACACTGATATTTGTAGGTATGCAAATTGGTTTTGAGGAAAACAGGCATATAATCAGATGTTGAATGATGTTACAGATTTTTCCTGTCATATGCTGTCTCCTCACGATGTGAAAAGAACAGTCAACAGCAAGATTAATGCTGTGAAAATAGCTAAACTACTATTATGGTTAATGAAAGCAAAGTCCTGTTTCCTTTTTTGTTTCACAAACTATGACCGTAGAAATCAGTAAATATTGCCCTTAGAATGCAAACATCCATTTCTTACCATTCATGTGCAGAACTTCAATTTAATAGTACTGCATCCTGTGTTTCCGGAAATTCAGTCTTTCAGCCAAATACAAAATGTAGGTACTATGTTCCTTTAGTTGTTGGATAGAGAATGGATTCCCCTGCTAGCACCCTAACCAAGTAGCACATAGTTACTAAACTGGGTCCAAACTATCCCTGAGCATCATCTTCTTATTTCTGGTAAAAAACTTCTCGGGCTTTATTTCAGATAAATACCCAAATCACCCTCTCAGCAGGAACACACCCTCTCACACACACATAAAGAAATAAAAGCACTTTAAATGAGTGAAGCTTGGAGATCTGGAATATCCAAGAGCTCACGGGTGTTCCTACTGCATATATATATATATCCTTGAGTATCTCCAGGAAAAGGCAGCTGTTTTACAGAACCCAGGTGGAGCATGCCAGGACAGGGGATAAGATAAAATGAAAGCAGAGGACACATATTTAAGCAGTCTACTCTAACTAAGGAACAACATGTATGTGTAACATACCAGGAGCAAAGAAGCATGCTTCTAAGAGTCGAGTACAGTAACCAGCTCTAAATCCTTAGCAGAAACTGTCCCCACTGTCCTCATAGCTCTGTCCTACCTTTTTTGAAGGTAGAATCTACCTTTATCAAGTCAGGAGTCTGAATTTTGTCCTTTATCTACCCTCTTGCTTGGAAGGGGATGAGAGGTGAATACACAACAGCTTATTCTCCTCTCAGTAGGACACCTACAGTTTAAAGACAAGGCTTGGGAGCTCAGGAGACACATCCTGTCCTATGTTTGTGCATGAATTCACAGCTATGGACACAGATGAGGAGTCTGAGGATTTCACATTGAAAATAAACAAGAGAAAAGACAGGAAAATAAAACTATATATAGGTTCAACATGAAAGGCTGACAGGAGAAAGTGAAGGTTTCTGTTTTGATTTCCTGTGTTTTTCTTTACTATGCTTAACTGTGAAATCATCATTGAACTTTCATTTTTATTATATAGTTTCTGTACATAGCTGTTCACAGTCCTTTAAAATCTGTGGATGAAAGGAAATATCAATTTTCTTTTTAAGAACTATTAATTTGAGATTAAACAGTGCTAAATGCTGCATCCTGAACAGAAGGTTTAAGCACATGTAAGTCTTGATGAAATAGAGCAACAGTGCCCAGTACTTTACAGGATCAAACCTGTGATTTGGGGTTTTAAAACTCCTAATTCCCTATCCTTTCCTTTCTTTTTTTTAAATATATCTTGGTTACTGAGATCCTGCTTTTCTCAGATGAATTTCTTAAACAAAACAATGAATGACCTGCAGTTCTTGTGCAGTGATACATCAAGCATCAGCCCACACCAGCACAAGCTGTACCACCTTCCGACAGCAAACACTGATTTCATATTCTAATCAAAGAACTAATGGCACAGAACTAAATAATCAGCATACACCTCAATATATACATGAAAAAGAAATTCTTGCTCTTTTTCCTCCAGACTGTAACAAAACTGTTCTTATATACAATTTTTTCTTAAATGTGTCATATAATTAAGCATTTTCCTCCTGTAACTTTACCAGTGGATAATCTATTTCCAATATGTCTTACACTGTTTTTCTCTCCCTGTGGTTACTCTCAGCTCACTGACTTTACTAAAGGTTTACAAATAGGAGTAGGTATTAGCAGAATCAGTGTTCAAGAATTTTGAATCCAGTAATTACCTAAGTAATTATAGTTTTCAGGACATACGATTTTTTTAATATGCAAAAACTTTAAGAGTGATGCTCTTTCCTTCTAATAGCCAAAGTAATTTATACAGTAAAACTGAAACAGCCTGTACTTGTAAAATTGTTCTATAATTTTGTCTTCTTAAGCAAATGCTTTGCATTTTAGAAATGTAGTGCAAATGTGGAAGTACTCACTGAAGGCATAAGCAACCCCACTGTGATACATGGCAACACTAAACAATATTAAATTAAATTATTTCCACACAGAAATCATAAATGCAAGATGAGGTCAGATGTTCTCTACATCTGTAGGATTAGTTTATCAGGTTGGGAATGGTGGAGATGTCCTCTGAACTGCACACAGATCTAACCTACACTAGCCACAAGCTCAGCAACTCTCACACAGTAATACTTTTGACTCTTGACAGGTTTGAGCTCCTGACTCTTCCTCAATTCACTAAACTTCTGCATTGTGCTGCTGTGCTTCTGCAGAGACACCCTGCTCTTCAGGACAGTTTCTACCGATGTGACCAGTGAAGACCTCTGCTTTTCTTTCATCTGCAGTTCCCTGGATAACAGCTGCAACATTGCCACACATTTGCTATCTTCCATTTCAATGCAAGATGCTTTGAAGGTCAGACCATTTTTTATCTACCTAAATATAAGTGTGACCATTAAACTACATATTCCCAGAAAGGAAATTCAAGGCACGTGCACTTAAAATATTTAAATTAACTATGATTTGGGTAATATCACAAAAAGGCTGCATTTACCACTCTGTAAATTTGGACAAATGAAAATGTTCAGTAATGTAGAACCTATTCACACTCTGAGATAGGACAGCGCATTTACAAATCTGTGTTTTGCAAGCTCAGTGTTATTGCTGTTACACCGTGTCAAAGTATAGTCTCTGAATTTATAGCACAAAACCTGTCAGAGTTCAAGGAGTGTCTGGATTACACTCTTAATGATATGGTTTAGTTTTAGGCAGTCTAGTGAGTAGCAGGGAGTTGGACTTGTTCCTTATGGGTCTCTTTGAAATTGTGATATTCTATTATTCTCTGATTCCAGTGTTTACATTTAACACTATTAAAGAAGCTAATTGATTTCTGTTTAATCCTGTGAATTTTGCTTCACAACCCTGTATCTTTGTGCACAACCTATCCAATTAGGGCAGGGTAGCATCCTGTATTTTCAGACAAAACAACATGAACATGACCAGAGTATTTATGGGTTTATTCTTTTAGTATTCATTATTTCAGCTGAAAGGCAGCATCTCTGTATCACACTCTCTAGTCTGGCTTTTTCGGCTGATTTTAAAAATACAGAAAATCCAAGTTTTTATTGTTCAAGCATTGAAGAAATTCAAATACTACCTTTAGTTAAGAAAAGAAAACTTAATCTAAATTAGTTTTATTGAAGTAATTTCTGCTTCATTACTCATATTTATGACATTATGGGATATTATCAGTATGATAAATGCTTTTCATAGTGCTCATGGTTCTAAATGAAATTAATTTTAGAAGCTGCATCAAATTTCCTTCCTATTATTCCAAATCATGTCACTGCAGTACTTTAGATGACCCCCTGTGCATTCCATGTTTCAATGTGTTTAGGTCTGTTTTCAGTGTTACAGGAAGTCTGATTTTCAATTACATGGTATTTGGTCTTTTCAGAAATTTACAGCTTCTTTTCCCATATATATCAATTTAAGTTACTCTTGAGGAGAAAGACACTGATATTAGAAGCTGGAAATGGATGCAATAAAACATAGGAAGATGATGGAAAATTCTGTAAACAGCTTTGAAAGACCAAAATGTGCGTTTCCCAATCACACCAGGCAGTAAGTTCTACGTAAAGCTCCTTGAAGAGCTTTTATAGAATCACAGAATCATAGAATGATTTGGGTTAGGGGAGACCTGAAAGATCATCTAGTTCCAAGCCCGCTGTCATTGGCAAGGATACTGTCCACCAGACCAGGCTGCTTAGAGCTTCATCCAATCTGGTCTTGAACACTTCCAGGGATGGGGCATCCACAACTTCTCTGGGCAACCTGTTCCAGTGCCTCATCACTCTCACAGGAAAGAATTTCTTCCTAATATCTAACCTAAACCTTATTTTGTTTCAGTTGGAAGCCATTACCTCTTGTCCTCTCATCACATTATTAATTCAGAGCAGGAGAAAATATTTGAAGTAATTTCTGTCTTAAAAAATCATTGGAAATAACAAAGTTTACACAAACCCTATTTGGTGATGATGTTTCTCCTGGAGCTGCCATTTATGACAGACACACAGAGAAATCAAGATAAGATAACAAGAAAAGTGATACCATGTTAGTGGCCCAGCAAAGTAACAAAAAAGCATCCTGGTTATTTATTGTTTAAAATCTAAGGATAAATATTTAGTATAACACCATAAGTACCAAAGTCAAAAGTGAAGCAGTTTATGCTCTGTTTCTTTGCACAATTGTAAAGAGGAAAGATGATATGCTAGTCAGTTCTGTCTTGACAAGCATCATAATCAAGGAATGTACAATATGTGAAAAGAGTTGAATATTCATATTTTCGGTCTGGTTGAGTAAGACGTTAATTCATGATTATCCCATGGCTGCTAGAATGACAACCAAGGAAGAGTGTAAGGTGAAGCTAAAGAAAGTGCAAGTTGTAAAACATACTTTTTTAAACACCCCGTTAGACAGGTAGATCTAAGACCTTTTAAGCACAGCTGATCTATACCCTATTCCCTGCATCAGTTCTTTGCTTTGTTACGAGGTGCATCTCTGAAAGACTTGCATGAGATGCTGAAGCAATAGCACGTCAAGACGACATGAAGAAGAGTATGAAGAAAACTTTACTTCCTCTTGCTCCTTCCACATAGTTCCAAAGCTCTGTTAAGTTTCATCAGCAGGTATAGAAAAAAATAATTCTTTGGCCCTGGTAGGAGGAACAGCTAAACCAGTTTCCAGAGGGCAATTACATAACTCTCATTTAAATAGTTATCTTACATTCTCACCAGAAGAGCAGGCAGCTGACTGATTCAGTATCTCAGCTGGCATTAGACTCACAGAATTATACTAAGAAAATATTCCAAGGACACATACCCTGCAGTAAACCATTTATGCACTGCAGATAAGAAATACAAATAAACAAAGCTGAGCCATGAGAGCATTACCTGGATCAGAACCTGGGCTTACTTCATCTAGCTAATGCTCACAAATAGATATTAATGTTAAGGAACATCTCATCTCAGAGAGGGGATTCTGCCATAAAGCTGACCTAGGAGTATTTACTGTAGAGAAGGAAGGGTAGAGGGAAAGGGATATCACATCCTTAGGGTATTCTAGTGCTCAAAGCAAAGCATTCTCCATGTGTACAGTAAGGTAGCAGAAAAAACTGTCATGTCAAGACTGATTGATACCTTCTACCCTCTCCTGCTTTGAGAAAAATAAATATTTAATCAATGAATTTGTGAAAACCAAACTCCAATGTGTTTCACAAAAGGGAGGAATAGCACTGCCTGAATGAACTTCTATGGACTGCCTATCCTAAGACATCAAATAAAAAAAACTGCATTGTCTTTAAGTCTCAGTTGCAGTAGAAAATTCCCCTATTCTTTCTTCCTAATGATGATGCACAATTGGTCTGCAGTACACTACCAGATTAAGTACTGTTTTTATTGTAAGGAAAAGTCCTATAGCAAAATCCATTTAAATCTGTGGGAATTACTACAGTGATTTCAGCAATCTTTGGATATGATACATCTTGCAACACGGATGCTTAAACTGGCAACAGTTTGCTCACCATGGAAAAGGAAAAGACATGTTATTAACTGTATTTTCTAGTCATGACAGCATAAATAAATTCTGTGTGTGTAACTTCCAAATACCTTGATTACCCTTGCCTTAGTGGAGATCTAGTCCCCTGCTCACTGATGTCACAAAGGTTTGCATTAGGGTCTGAGTGCTTCAGACACAGAGGGGGACAACGAATTGACGCTCTCTATGAAGGACAGTTGGGCTGAGATTTACAAACTGCTCTAAGACGTTTGGTCGAACAACAACAAAAGGATTGTTCAAAGCCTAATCAAGCAGTGACAAAACCATTTGGGGATCCCACAGTGCAAAATTGATTCCAGTGAGAATGCATTACCAGGACTAGGAGCTTGAATTCCAGTCATGCACATAATTTATCTGTCTCCTATAGGTGACTTTAACGGTACTGTAATCTTCCAATTTAAGAAAAATATGCAAAATTATACTAAATGCATGACAGAGGGGTTAGCCAAATCTTGACAAATTCAAGTGTCACTTCCTTCCCAATCACTTGGCTGGTGCCCCTAAAATAAAAATGCTAGCAAGTCTAATGTCCCCTATGCAAGACAAAATTGGTGAGGGTAACATTGGTGACTAGTCTTGATAGCAGCCTAGTCTCATCCATGCAGTGCAGCAGTGGGATGTGGGGGGGTATTACTGTTAGTTTCCACCCACGCATCAGTTCTGAAACTCCCACTAGTAAACACGACTCAGGAAGACTCTTCCCCACCAACGTTCACATTATATAAAGGCTTTGATTACATCAAAATGAGAACAGTAACATTTTCCCCTGCATCTCAGACTTACAGATTTTCATGAACAGAATGAAGTCCCTTTGATTTTGGGGTTTTTCTTGTTTGTTTGTTTTGGTTTTTGTTTTTTGGGGGTTTTTTAATTTTTGTTCACATTTTCTGCAACCAAATCACTAAAAGGTCAAAGATGCACAGAGAATCACTTTCTAGCAAAGTGCCCCGGGGTACTGGTTTCTCAGTGAGAAGGATGGATGTGCGCTTCTGGTTTGCTTTTGCAAAGCTGGTACACTGGTTTGACGTTGCCAGTAGGCACATCTTGCAGGGCTGCCTGTACCACCTGCGTCTCCACTGAGCTCTGCATCCAAGGCATGTATGAGTGTGTCACTCTTTGCACAGTAGAGGGAGATGAGGGTGGCACAAGCAGCCAAGCTGGTGGGTCCAGCTGCAGCACAGAGCAACCACTAAGGAACACGCCTAAGCATCTGAGTGCCTGTTTGGAGGAGGCAGGCACATGCAATTTATTTTTGCTTTTAATGAACATCATCAAACAAAGATAGGCTTTTGTTTTAGAGAGATTCCTCCTGCCCTGAGAAAGGTTAAGGAAAAGAAAGTGAGAGTGTCAGCAGAGTACAAAAGGGGAAGTAAAGAGAGAAAAAAGGGCAGAAGTGCAGAACCAAGGCTTTGTCCTATTCTTTGTCCTCAAGTGATTTTTCTTTTGTTTGGTTGGCTTGGGATTTTTTTTTTAAATTTCTACTTAACTTGTGTGTACGTGTAAGTTCATTAGCACTTACACACCCTGGATTGTAACAGGTCACCATTATGCCAGGCATTATACCTATACATAAGGGTATCCATAAATTCCCTGGTCTAAAAGGTTACTGCTGAATCAAGCAAGACAAGACAGAAAATACATGCATTTAAAGAAATATTTTCACCTCCACTCTTCAGACAGGAAAAAAAGACAAAGAGAAAATAAAAAAACTTCACCAGGGCAAAGATAACCAGGAAAGAAATGCAAACCCACTGAACCTCTGAATCTGCATCTGCCTGTCTCGTGACCAGACAGGGCTCACCTCCACAGTGCTATTTTTGCTGCCTAGCCATTTTCTTCTATCACTCCAAAACTGGTAATTTTTTCAGAGGTACTTTATTTTTGTCTGATATATTTGTTTCTTTTTGTAATCACTGGTGCACCTAATAACATCATCATCATTTCAAAAAAAAAAAAAAAAGGTAGCAAATTGTCAACAGTAACAGACTCTAAAAGGCCTCAGAATGGTTGAACTGAGCACATTTCTACAAAACAATCAGATATTTTCAGTAAAGAATTCCACTTTACCAAAAAAAAAGAATATAAGAATATAAGGCAACAGGGAGAGGTAAGACAAAGATTCAGGTTACAGTAAGTGTTTAATGATGATAATTAGCACAATGCAGACTGAAAATCAAACAGCAGACTTGCAATAGAGCATGCAATGAACACTGCCTTTTCTTCCTGTTTTGCTACAGATTGTCTCTCTGATGCTCTGCCAGATGAAAGGAACCCCTTCACTGACTTCATCTGCAGGATTTTGCTTCCTTGATACAATGCACTATATACCATCAAGTATTTGACATATAGATATAATACCTCAAAATCTGAAAACAAGCACAAATAATCACAGTGGGTCAAGCAAAGGTTCGTTCCAATTTTAAGGAGATGTTGAGCAAAATACTATAGGAACAGTAAAATATGATGGCACTTCTCTTACTACATCTCTGCAGCTTCCAGCAATCAGCTCTTTATCATCTTCTCTGAAAAAAGATTTTCAAAAATTTACTGAATAGCCATCAGTTGAACTATGCTTCAGGACTATGTTCACTTGACTTTTGAACTGTTCTTTTTTTTTGCTTTTGCAACATTCTGTGACACTAACACCACAAGGTAATGATGGCCTGTGTGCAGAAAGGTTTTTTAATTTTGATGATCTCACTGCCTGATCATTTTATTGTGTCCTAATTTTCTACACTATGAGAAACAGTGTAGAATAATACCATGTTTACCACTATAC
Organism: Scytalopus superciliaris; assembly: GCA_013400415.1. Taxonomy (NCBI): domain Eukaryota; kingdom Metazoa; phylum Chordata; class Aves; order Passeriformes; family Rhinocryptidae; genus Scytalopus; species Scytalopus superciliaris. Next base: position 76,442 of record VXBX01006700.1, on the reverse strand, counting down.
ACCACTTAGGCTGAACAGACCTCTGTCATACCAATCCCTCAGACATATTTTTCTCCAAACTGGAGCTTATTTAATGTCTCCTGTGATGGGTTTGATAAACCCCCAAAACTTAGATTAAGGCCTTAGTTTAGTTAGGCCTGAAACCAAATTTAGCAAGCCTCAGTTTTTTGGGCCATGGGGCTCCCCATAGATTTAGAGGGTCTAGTGTCACCTGACTTAAGCAACCAAAGAGGTATTTCATATCATCTGACGTCAAGTCGAGTATAAATCTAGTGGGGGAGGTATCCTCGCTCTCTGGCCCTCCCTCTCTCCGTGCGGTGTGGTGGGGAGGACTCCCTGTTGCTGCTCCCAGAGCGACAGGCCTGGCCGCTTCCCCGCCGAGATGCCCACAGCAGTTCTGGGCTCTGGGAAGTAAATACTTTTGTTTGATATTACTTTGCTGGGTGCTCTTTCAGAGAAACGTGTTTAGTTTTGTTCCGTGTGGGTTTTGGGTGGTGAAATCTGTGTGTTATTGGGGTGGACAGCTCTGGATGAAGTTATTGTTGTTTTTTCTTATATTTGTACGTATATGTATTGTAACTTTCCTGTAAATATATGTATATAGTTCTTTCCAGTTTCAGGGTTTTTTTTCCCTCCCCTCCTTTCACTGGGACTGCGCGGGTCTTGGGGAGGTTTGGCATTTTGCCAAGGTTGAACCCACGACACTCCTGATTTCATACCTCTTTCTATTCTAGTCCTACATTATATCTTCTCTAAGCCTAGAGCATCTTGTGATAGTATTTGTATTACAACACAAGTTTTCAAGATGTGATAATATAATTAAGTTCAAGAAAGCACACAGAACATAACATGATAACATAACTTGTATTTTGTATGTAAATTTTTTTGCAGTTTTAAACAGAGTTTTAAGAAGCAGAAAAGATTTTTAGCTAACATTTCTCCCTAAGTGGACAAATATGAGATCAATTTATGTATAAAAAATTTAGAAGCTGTAGACTGAGAAGTTCCAATCCACTATTCTACCACATAAAGCTATCAATCCCTTCTGCAGAAGAACATACAAGCTGTTTTTAAAGCTCACATCAATGGCTCTGATGAGCTGGACCCAAACTACAGACTTTCAGGATACACATATATTATTTCCAGCTAAGAAATCCTACACAGGAATACAGCAAATTGCTTTAAACTCTTCTGTCCCCTGCTTAGCACACATCTCTAAGAAATATCAGAGAACGTATCACAGATTATCTCAGCTTTTGTACGGTAAATAAGGACAACAAAAGTCCGTATGAAAGCTTAGTCCCAAACAGTATGAAGTGCATGCAACTGAAGTTACACTGTTAAACAAGTAGGAAGCCAATACTGACTGTTCAGTCAGTAAATAATAATGCATGAAATAGAGGATGCATTTTAACCGTGCCTTCATATTACAGATTCTGTAGTTAAGGCTTTAAAATTTCACAGGATGAAAAGATATTAACAGTCATACGTTGGTTACTATTCTAGAAGATCTCCAGGAGATGGTATTTATTTAGGTAGAAAACTGTTTCTGAGGATAGCCTCATGGGAGATTCAGTACATCCCTTCCTGAGCTTCCTGAGGGGACAGCAGTCAGACAACCTCACTTCAGCATCCTGCACTACCACACAAACAACATAATGCAGGACATTTACTCAGGACAAGCAGACAGCCACTGTCAGTGTCTCATTAGGCTGCCACGGGAAGAAAAGGCTTCACACAGGGATATTAGTATTCCCACCACTGAATCCATGGTATATAGAAAAGCCAACTTTTCTCTGCACATATTTATACGTATATTACTCAATACCAGAGGGAAACCCTTTCCAAGGCTTTCTTTCCCCCAGCTTCCAGCACACAAACCCAGGTCTTGTCTCTAAGAAACAGGCCTGAGGCCATTCTATTTATAGACACCTTAGCCTTAAGCAAAATACACAGTATGTCGATTCAGTTAATAAAACCAGCACCGTAGACAGCTTTCTCCAGCACAGTATCTATAACCAGTTCACTGTGTCTCTGGTATTTAATAAATGCAACTAATATGAACACAGCATCTAATTACTTTAAGTTGTCAAGGTTTGTGATTTCACAGATAAAGTGAAAAGAACTCAAAAAACATGAGCTATTTATCCATAAGTTTCACTTCCATGATAGCAAGCGCCCCAAATTAGAAGCCCAAGCGTCTCAAAATTTTTAGGGAAATCATACATATACACATAAGTATAAACAAATCCTCAAATCTGCATTTTGTTTGGCAAAATGCATTTTTACACTTCATTTAGGTGTTTCATTGGGTCTTGCTTAAATGAGCATTGCCTCTTATAGCTGTCCTAAAAATGACATTCTCTGGAGAACTCAAAAAATGAAACAAAAAAGCTTTCATGTTCCTAAGGATCCTCTCATTGTGAATGCAGTCAAATTTATTGGCAACAAACAGGTGGAGCCATTGTTGCAGCAGGGAAACTAGGACATAGTTGCCATCACAGAAACAGGATGGGATGATTTGCACAGCTTGAGTGCCACAATGGATGGCTATAAACACTCTAGAAGGAACAGGCAAGGAAGGAGAGGCAGTGGGGTAGTCCTGTATGTTACCAAGTTTGATTGTCTTGAGCTCAATAATGGTGATGATAGGGTTGAGTGTTAATGGGTGAGAATCAGGGGAAGGGTAACAAGGCAGATATCGTGAAGGGAGTCTGTTATAGACCACACAATCAGGATGAAGAGGCAGATGAAATCTTCTAAAAGCAACTTGGAGAAGTCTCAGAATCACTAGCCCTTGTTCTTGTGGGAGTCTTCAACATAGATGTCTGCTGGAAATGCAATACAGTGGAGAGGAAACAGTCTAGGAGGTTCCTGGAGTGTGTGGAAAAGAGTGAGTGAGACAGCAAGGGAAAGTGCTCTGCTGGACCTGTTGTTTGTGAACAAGAGGGACTGGTGGGTGATGTGATGCTTGAAGGCCGTCTTGGGCACAGGGATCACAAAATCAGAGTTTTTGGTTCTTGGAGAATGAAGGAGAGCTGCCAACAGGACTGAGACCTTGGACTTCTGGAGGGCAGACTTTGGCCTGCTTAGGAAACTGGTTGACAGTGTCCCTCGGGAGGCAATCCTGAAGGGCAAAGGAGTCCAGGAAGGCTGGACATTCTTCAAAAGGGAAATCTTAAAGGCACAGGAGCAGGCCATCCCCATCTACCAAGAGATGAGCCAGTGCGGAAGAAGACCAGCCTGACTGAACAGAGATATTTGGCTGGAAATCAAGGTAAAAAGGAGAGTTTATGACCTTTGGAAGAAGGGGAATGCAACTCAGGAGAACTGCAAGGATGTTGTGAGGTTATAGAAGGAGAAAATTAGAAGGGCCAAAGCTCAACTAGAACATAATCTGACTATAGCCATAAAAGACAATAAAAAATTATTCTATGCATCAGCAACAAAAGAAGGACTAAGGAGAATCTCCATCCTTTATTGGATGCAGAGGGAAACATAATGACAAGGATGAGGAAAAGACAGAGGTGCTAATGACTTCTTTGCCTCAGTCTCTACAAGTAAGACCAGTTGGCCTCAGGAAAAGCCCCTGAGATGGAAGACAGGGATGAAGAGCAGAGTGAAGCCCCCGTAATCTAAGGGGAAATGGTCAACAATCTGTTGCAGGATTTAGACACACACAGGTCTATGGGGCCAGATAGAATCCTCCCAAGGGTACTGTGGGAGCGAGTGGAAGTGCTCAGCGATGTGCTTTCCATCATTCATCGTCAGTTCTGGTTAACTGGTGATTGGAGGTAAGCCAGTGTCACACCCATCAACGTGTCACACCGAGCCAGAAAGAGGATACAGAGTACTACAGGCCTGTCAGTCTGATCTCAGAACCAGGGAAGATCATGGAGCAGATCATCACGCAGCACGTAGAGAACAACCAGGAGGTCAGGCCCAACCAGCATAGATTTAGGAAAGACAGGTGCTGCTTGACTAACTGGACCTTCTTCTACGATAAGGTGGCCCACCTCGCGGATGAGGTAAAGATTCAGGATGTCTACCTGGACTTAATAAAGTCATTGATACTGGCTTCCACAGCATTCTCCTGGACAAGCTGGCAGCCCACAGCTTTGACAGGTGCACTCCTCACTGGGTTAAAAACTGGCTGGATGGCTGGGCCAAGAGAGTAGTGGTGAATGGAGCGGCCAGTCACCAGTGGTGTTCCCCAGGGCTCAGTACTGGGGCCAATTCTGTTTGATATCTTCACCAGTGATGTGGAAGAGGGGATCAAGTGCTCCTTCAGAGAGTTTGCAGAGGACACTAAGCTAGACAGGAGGGAAGTTCTGCTGGAGGGCAGGAAGGCTCTGCAGAGGGATCTGGACAGGCTGGATCAATCAGTTGAGGCCAACAGTAAGAGGCTCAACAACGCAAACTGCTCGGTTCTGCACTTGGTCCCAACAACCCCACACAACACTAAAGGCTCAAGGAAGGGTGGCTGGGAAGCTGCCCAGAGGAAAAGGAACTTGGGGCACTGGTCGGCAGTTGGCTGAACATGAGCCAGAAGTGTGCCCAGGCAGTCAAGAAGGCCAGTGGCATTCTGGCTTGTATCAGCAATAGTGCGGCCAGCAGGACTATGGCACTGATTGTACCCCTGTACTTGGCAGAAGTGAGGCCACACCTAAAGTACCATGTTCCATTCTGGGGCCCTCACTACAAGAAAGACACTGAGGTGCTGGATCAAGTCCAGAGAAGGGCAACAAAGTTGGTTAAGGTTCTGGAGCACAAGTCTTACGAGGAGCATCTGAGGGAGCTGGGGTTGTTTCACCTGTAAAAAAGAAGGCTCAGGGAGGAACTTAATGCTCTTTAGAACTAGTGTTAAGTTGCTCTCAGGGGTCCAAAGAAGTTTTTCCAATGAAATGGCTTACAGCAAAACAGGTATAGCCAGAGTAGCAAAGGGTTAATTCTCCAGCCATTTATCTATCCTGTTCATTAGCATCCATTCACCACTTCATATCTCAGCTCCTGAATGAAGAATTATTTTATCTGTTTTCATCTAGTGTTGAGAGACTTGGTTGAAAAGAGCTACAGAAAATTAATTCTGTTGTTACTGTTGCCAGTGTTAATATCGTTACCATCATCATCTCTCTCTTAATAGTCCCCAAAAATGGTTCTGGGTCCACACAAAGACTCTGTGATGTCTGTAGCTTCTGTACAAACCTGAGTTGTTCCTAAGGTGCTCGGAAACAGGCAAAATACTGTGACTGTCTGGCTTTCCTCCTGAACATCCCATACTTGAGAGCAATGAATGCTTGAAAATTATTAGTGTGAGGGACAGAAAAAATATAAGATACATCATGAGCATGGGCTATTACATTTTTCGTATTTCACTAAAAGCAGATGTAAGCTATGAGAGGCTAATGGGGCATTACTTACAAAGTCTCAATGTCACAAAACTAATGGAAATATTTTTCTTTTTAGCTCTAAAATCTATTGTTAAAATGGAATTATATGGCAGAAAGGGTGTAGCCAGCATGGCATTTTCTCCAGATGTTTGAAATCCTAGTTATCCTTCCGCCAGAAGTGGTGATTCACCTCTTTAAAGCTTTATTCCCTATACCTATGTCATCAGTATGTGAATGTCTTCACAGCTCCTTTTTTGTTCCTGCAAGTAGTAGATTTGAGGGAGAAAGGACTATTTGGACTAGAAAAAGGCACCTTATTTTCCTTTTTCTCTTGGACAGAATGTGGCAAATTTCCATTGCATGCCTTCCTTTCACTGCAAGGAGAGGAGTAGAAGCCAAGTGGCAGTTTATTAGCACTCACTATGTTCACTACTGCCTCACGCTGGGACCTCTGCCAGAAATAGAGGCTTTAGGATTAAATGAGAGGAACACTGTTCACTGCAAGAAACCCAGCCCTTTCTCAAGCTTTCAGATAGAGAATCATAGAATTGTTTAGGTTGGAAAAGACCTTTAAGATCATCAAGTCTAACCATTAATCCAGCACTGGCACATCGACCACTAAACCATGTCCCCAAGTGCCACATATACACATCTTATAAAACCTCCAGGGACAGTGACTCAACCATTTCCCTGAGCAGCCTGTTCTGATGCTTTAAAATATTTTTGTGGAAGAAATTGTTCCTTATAACCAAACTATAAGTCCTTTGGTACAACTGAAGGCCGTTTCCTCTTGTCCTGTCACTTGTTACCTGGGAGAAGAGAGAAAACTCCACCTTGCTATAACCTCCTTTCAGGTAGCCTCAGAAAGGGTAGAGCAGCACAAGCACCTGCTCTCCCAGGGGAATCCCTGTTGGGATGCTGGTTCCAGATTCATGCAGAGAGACACATCCCAACACCATCTTGACTGAATCTGCTCTTTTGCACAAAGTACCTGAGTGATTCTCCAGCTGTTCTGTGAAGAAAGCAAGGTTATTCTTGAAACTAATGTCATCGGTCTTTCTTAAGGAAGGCATTGCTCTCTTTATGTGGTATTACCTCTTCAAACTAAAGAAGAAATATGAAGTATTTCCATAAAGGGCAATAAGTGAGAACTATCCTGGGAATGATTTATATACACAGTAGCTATTTACACTTAGGTTTACCAAAATCCCTAGTTAATTATTTACCCCAACTTGTCCTGCTATCCCACTAACAATTTCCTTTCTTATTAAAGAGGTGTACTCATACCAAGCACTCTGACTAGTAAAAGGCAGGTCTGGATGCCTGCATAAATATTAAGGTTGACAGATGTGGTCATCAGATTTTTACTCATTATAATAAATAGTCTGGAAAAAAAGGGCAGACTTTATAGATTTTCCTTTCCTTTAGCTGCCAGCCATCAGCTACTGTCTTCAAGCACAACTAGCTGAAGTCACCACACTGTCACAGCCCTCATCCTTCAGAGAGTGAAGAAAACTGCACAAGGTAAGAGCTACTGCTAGGCTAAGACCTTAGGGATTACAGCTGCAACAATACAGTCAGAACAGAGACAGTATTTCATTACAAGATCCAATACAGTATACAGTACACAATATACAATCAATACTGCCACTAAGATTTATCCTGGTTCAAAAAAATGCCTAATTCAGTTAAGTACACATCAAGTGTGCTGAACCAGGCTCTGTTCGTATCCTTAGCACAGCAGCTGCTTTCAGCAACCCTGCCTATGACACCACTCTCTCTTAAAAAACATAAAAGCAAAAATAGCACCAAGTAGGAAGCACCATCAGATGAAATCTGAGGAGTCTGACACTTTTTATGAGACTCATAGGCTATTGTTCCATGGCTTGTTAGGCCACAACAAAAAAATGTAAAAACATTTTGCTGAGTAGGAACAGATTAGGGCATGTTTAACTCTAACCATCAGCCAGGTCTCTTTACATCTCCTCATGCCCCAGGTTTAATCCCTTCAAACTAGGGTAAGGAGCTTGCGAATCACAGGAAACTGCAATTTACCCATTTTGTTTGGATGGTTTGTTTTGTGTTTGTTTTGACCAACAAGCAGAATTTGTTACCTGACAGAGAAGTCACTGGAAAAAAGTCATTGATGTAACATCACCCCTTTTGTTCAAGTGAATACATTCCTGTTCTTGTGATTAATAACTAGGCCTACAGGAAACACAGTAATCTAATTCCCACTTGTTAGAAATCTACGAGGCATCATACTAAGGTCATTTAAAAGAGGGTTTGAAGATTATTTTATTTTTTGAGAAATAAAAACAATCCTTAAAGGCATATGGAATTCAATAATGCCGTTAGAAGCCATTAATTGTAGAACAACCTCATTAAAACTTTGTTTGCTTCAAGGTTAACCACTAAGAAATATACTCTATCCAGTGAATTACATTATAATATACTCTATCCAGTGAATTGCATTATAATATACTTACTTGGTGACTATAGATGGCAATCTTTTACATCACTTTTCAGTTGTGAGTTTTACATTGCAAATCTTCCCTACTTCAGTTAGATATGACTTCATTAAAACAAACACTAAGAGGTTAAAAATTCAGATAATTAAAATTATAAACATCACAGAGCAAACAATGTTTAATAAGAAGCATTTTCTTTTGGATGAAACATTTTTAATACTAGCAGAAATAATTTATGTTGGCGGAATTTTGATATCAGTAGACCTCTAGTGGCTATTACAGTAATTGATGATTACATTACTTTTTTAAAAAACAAATACACTCTTCAGAAAACAGGAAAAACTCCACAGAGGCAAAACTGTAGCAAAATGCTATTAGAGTTATTAACCCATAAAAAATGCCTTATTTCACAACTGTTACCCAAAAAATATACAGAGGCCCTGTTCTCTCTGGTTTTAATAAAGTTACACAGCTAATTACCTTTGCAAATTTAGTCATCAAAACCCAAATCTGTCTGAATCAGCAGTGGATGTTTTAAAATTTTCTGAGATTAACTCATATATATTTGTCCAGCACTCTGAGGGGGCTATTTACCGGTCAAGTCTTAAAAAGGATAGGAAAGCTTCCCTACTCCCCAGGCAGGGCAGGTGCTCTCACCCTGCCTGCACACCATGCCTCCTCAGACCTAAAAGTCAGAAACAGCTGCAGAGGGCTTTGGACACTCCCCAGTCTGGACTGGGAGATGTGAGACAGGAGAACGTTGTCACGTGGTGTAGCTAGCCATGACTCTAGGCTAGTCATACGTAGAGCCAGCCACTGCCAGTATTTGGTAAAATTCATTTTGGCTAAACTGTCACATTTCAGTGCCTATCTGCAAGTGTAAAATAGACAGGAACCCCTGAAGTGTTTTAGTAAAGGAACCAGTAAAGGGCAAGCCTTGATGACCTTTGAAAAATCAGTCTACATTAGCTTAATACAATCTCAAAGACACAGATTTGATGTCTAAATAAGAGACAGTCAACCCTAAAGTTGAAGCCTTTGCTCATTTAATTTGCTTATTTAAAGTTTTTGTCATGACATTACATTTCCCTGAATTATCTGAAATGCAGTTCAGGAGCCTGGGTATATATTTACAATTTTTATCTTTCCCATACTCCTCAGTATGAAAGGGTCAGACTTTCCACAAAATACAGAAAGGCAAAGATGAAAATCTGTATGAACACATCTGAATATTAGCCATCTTATCCTTGCCCATGTGACTAGTTACAAGGCTTTTGTGACATTTAGGACTAACAAACTGGCTTTTACAGATGGTATTAACTATCTTTTTCTCTGAGGGAATCCAAAGGGAATCGCAGGGGTTTATCTCCTAAGGAGATACGCTTAGACTCAGATGGTATTAGTAAGAAACCAGTATGAAAATGAAATCCTTGTTGCCTGAGGGACCTCCTACTCGCCAATTTAAGAGGCTCCACTTCGGTTAGTTTGTGCATACTATTTCTTTCAGATACACTGTAGATTCAGAGGAGCTATCTTCCTCACATAGTGCTGCATTTTCACAGAACTACTAAATCCACAGAACTATGCTCAAAGTCAAAATTGTTCAACAGGTTTTTGTGTGACCTCCTTCATATGTTGGTGACAAAAAAATGATAAATCATATGTACAATCAGAAAAGTCAATTCTTACTTAAAAGACAATCATGTCCACCTGTGCATGAAATCTACTGCCTTCTGATGGACCTTTGTGCCAAGGTGACTTTCACAGCTTAAAATGGTTACAAAAATGTAACTCTGCACCAGAAATGCACCAGTTCTGTAGGTTTAGAACCTAAACACTACCTAGGAAATATCTTCTCTCTATAACCTTGCACATATTTGTCTACACTAAGAGAGAAAACACAACACACTCAGAAAGTTAAACCTTTAACAAGCCACAGAATTTTTAAAAAGAATTGAAGGCCTACATAAGGTAGATTATTTGAATGAAAGAAACATTGTGAAAATGAGTCTGAAGAGATATGAGCACACACAAGAAAGCGCAGTGATGTAAAATGTGTGTGCCAGTGCAAAAATCTCTCCCCTCGAGGAATACCTTCCAGCATACACTCATTGAAGCTATTCTTGACTTATTATCATAGACTGAGCAGTTCAAAAAGAACAAGTTTAAAACATTTTGCAGCTAAGCATTCATACTTTTAACAAGTTCAGCAGATGACCTCTTGGCAGTCCATGTCCAATAGTTGTCTGTTCAGACAGGACGATGGCTGTTCATTGTCAAATCAACTCTGTGCCTAAGGGTGTTGTCAAACTTGTTAATGGTAAGTTTAGCTGAGCAACCTGGATAATACCGGAAGCAATATTACTCTGCAGAGTCTTTCTGTCATGTGCCAGCAGAGATAACCTGCCATTGCAAGGTTGGCAAATGCAAAGAAAATTTTTTTAAATACAAAAAGAGCCCTGGGTGATTTTGGTAATTCATTTACAAAGATTCTTTGCATTGCTGAGCAAACAGTTACAAACTGGAAACTGAAAAGGATGTTAGGAGAGACTACAGGAGCTGTTCCTGTTCAGTCTAGGGAAAAGAAGATTGAGAAGGAATATCATCAATACACACAAATATCTTAAATATCTCAAAGGTGAGTGCCAAAAGGACGGTGCCAGACTCTTTTCAGTAGCGGCCAGAGAGAACAGGGAAAGTAACAGCCATAAACTAAAACATGAGAAGTTCCACTTCAATATGAGGAAGAACTTCTTTAAATTGATGGTGGCAGAGCACTGGAACAGCTGCCCAGGGAAGTTATGGAGTTTCCCTCTCTGGAGACATTCAAAACCCACCTGGACTTGCTCCTTTGTAACCTGTTCTAGGTGACTCTGCCTTGGCAGGGAGCTTGGACTAGATGATCTCCAGAAGCCCCTTCCAACCTTAACTGTTCTGTGATTCTGTGATTTCCAGTACACTTCTCAGAATACCATGGAAGTGCACTATTTATTATTCTTTAATCTCTATTAAAACAATATGTTCCTTTCTGCTCTGAGCCCAGGAAGTGTATTGTGCATAAATGAGAGGTGCTTACAGCTTAGAGGATTCTTGACACATCCTGCCAAGACAAACATTCATTCAATCAGCTAAAATTCCCGCTTCTTATCCTGCTTCTCCACAGATTTCTCAGAAGCTGGGGAGAGACAGCCTTCCTGGACAATCTTCAGCTCTTCCTGTATATTCCTGGTTACAGTCTCTTTGGAAACAAAGCACTAAGAACTTGTACAATAGGGAATAGTTTCATTTAACTGTGCAACTAAGTACACAAGTGCCTCCACCTCAGTGTGAAGTCAATATGAAGTGGCAAATTCAATGGAAAGGGAGTAAGCTTGAGTCCCCTTCTTCATGTGTTTGAATTAGTCCTGAAATGGAACAAGAAGGGTCAGAGTGTGAGCAGCTCCCATTTGAGAGTTAATAATGAAAAGCTGTGTGTTGGAGGCATTTTCTGTACTCAGCTGATCCTGAGGGGACTCCAGCCCAAGGCAGACCCTGCAGCAGACTGAAGATCTGTAATCAGAGTAACTGGTGAAAGCATCCACTATTGTTTCTGCTACCAAAATCTTGAGCATTTTGCAGGGTTCATTGGTAATTTTCAACTCAATTAAAATTCCTTTGCACTGAAGATACACACGTACAATCCACGAGGCTCCAACACTGTCTAATAAAGATCTTGAACCTGGGTCTAAGCTTAAACATCAAGACATTTATTTTTTTAAGCAAGGACTTTAAAGGGTTCACTGATGATCATGTTTAAAGCAAAGAACAAAGGAACTCACTGGCTTTTTATGGATTTGCCAAAGCTTGCTTGCACCAGATCTATACAGGTATGAGGAAGAAACCCAAAAGCAAGGGCTCAGCCCTACCTTAAAAACAGTAGCATCTCACAGCTTCCCTATGGCCTTTTATGTAATTATGTCAGGCAGTCAGCGAGCTCTTACCAGAGAGAAAGCTTCTAGTCTATCCTTCCTGCACAAATGTGTCACCAAAAGTGCCTGTCACACTTCAGGCTGAGCTGAGCTGTAAGTAGGCAGGAAAAAAAAGGCTTCTACTTTGGATACCTTTGGCCAATCCATATGTTATACTCATTCTTGTATTTGGCATGTTTAGGGAATCTAATTTAGAGTAGTAAAGACTATCTCACAAGGTGTAGGTGGATCTTAAAATATCCTCCAGATTTTTGGCTTAGTGTAAAAGCTGTTCCTCTTTAATATCAAAGAAGTGGATATGTTGAAAGAAAAAAAAAATATATATATAGTCAGTGCTGAATCAATGTGAACATCCAGAAAAAAAAAACCAAATACAAACATTTTTCAGTCTTTGGGGCCTAAAACATCCTTTCTGTTCAAAAACTGGTCACATGTCATTAAAATGTAGTTCAGATTTAAGGTGGATTTTTTTTTTCCATTAATTCTAGAGCTCCTTCCCATCAGAGCTTGTAGTTGCCAAAAATCTGCCATAAACTCTGTTCACTCTCATGAAAGGAATATGACAGTAACATCCTTCCTCTTCTTTACCCATTCACCAGAGTTCCTAGACATATTACTTACAGCCATCAATAAATTCCAGCGTCATAAAATTGGGAACGCAATTTATTAAACCACATTGTTGGGACTACATTGTTTTCTTTATTTCACAGTCTGCATGGTATGTTCTGGGCTTCAGTCATATTGCTGGCAACTTCTGATACCTCCACCTTCTAAATAATATATATATTGCTGTGACACAAGGTAACAGACATTCTTCTTTTGTTCAAGTCTCTTCTTCTGACAGATGACCCATCTTCTGTCCTTGCCTCATTTCCCCAGCACTACTAGCCTTTTGATTTAACTAGGGAGATGGGAGAATAACCTTTGTGAGCTGTGCTATCTCTGCTAATAGCTCTAAACCTTCTGGATTAATGAGTCACTGAAAAAGGCTGTCACTCTTGCTGTATGGATGAGTACCTTTCACAAAGATGGTAATACTCCTCCAAATGAAAAGTGCTTCCTTTAGTACTACTACTTCAAACAATAAAACTACTGAATCAGACCTTCAGTTTAAATGCACAGGAAAAAACTCTCCGATTGCTTTGAAAAGATACTCTACATGCAGAGGGTGGGTGGAAAGAGGTGACAGCATCTCTTTTGGAATGCAGACAACATAATAAGGCACATCACTTATGCTGTGTTACTGACTTGCTGGTATTCCAAAACAGACTGTGTTGTACTGGAATCACCCAGGTGTTTACCACAAACATCTGTGTGTTTCTTCACTATTTGAAGATGAAAATGGATAGCAGGTGGACATCAGCATGTTGGCTTTATTACTACTGCACTTTGGACTGATGAACTGCGGCTAATAATAAAGTTAAGGTCATATTTTTCATGTTTACGAGGATGTACTGACAACTATCAACTATCACAGAAATCAACATTGCAGACAAAAAATAATAGTTCTTTTAAAAAAAGGTCAGAAAAAAGGTCAGAACCTCATCTGCTATAAACCAGTGTAGGCCTACTAAGAATATGATGCAAGACATTCAACTTTGCCTGCACTGATATTTTCCTTTCACAAATTGGCAAGTAATAGTCTTTTAAAGAGCTTCTTTGGGCAATGACTAGAAGAGAACTAGAAACAAACCTTCACCAAGAGCAGTGATTTCAAAAGCACATATGACAGAAGAGTGCTCTCTCTCTCTCTTGCTACCTCTCTGCAGGAGTCAGAGGTCTAACTACCACTTATGCCTCTGCCAAGCCCATCACTACTGACTCTCTTCCTGTCTGTCAGACAACTCTGTGGAAAACTGCTTTTGCTTGCTAAAACTGACTTTCTCATCTCATACTCAGAATCCAAGCCAGAAACCAGCATTAAGATAGCTCACCTTTCCATTTGCTCTACACCAGTCCATTGTCATGAAAGTACATGTCTTCCAAACACCAGCACCCCTTCCTTTACTACCATTTTCCTCCCCCATGACACAGTTTCAGCTGGCAAACAAGCAAAGATGAAGTATTGACAAGAAGTATTTCAGACTTCCTTAGACTGAGAACTAAGGATTATTATGAAAACTGTTTCTCTCCTGCCAAATCTCACACACTAGAGACAGAAAAAAACCCTCAGCATTCTTTCCCAATAACTACATTAACTTGTGAAAAAAACTATTTCTTATCACCTGACACAAGTACACAAAGCTTTTTACTCCACAATTCATTTCTTTCTCAAGCTGTCTTGATGTTTACATGATAGCAGGAAAAAAATCCTTTTAACAACAAAGGCAGACAAATGCAAGGTTGTAGGAGGAAGGAAGCACCTCCTGATCATCTTCCAGTAACAAGAACATCCAGCTTTAAATCGTTAACCCACTTTTCAGTTTTAGGAACTTTCAAGATGCCACCTTATTGGCTGCCCAAACAGGCATGGCACAAAAAAATATTCCATCTGCAATGATCCAGACATCTCCTTTCTTTTTCGAAAGAGGCCTTATAAGCTGCACTGTATGAGTTCTCACTTTGATTAGTGCAATGACGGAAATAAAGGATGGTTTGCAGTGGAAGAGATTTTCAAGAACAATCTAGTTTCAACCCCCTGCATGGGCAGGGAATACCTTCCCCCAAACCAGGTTGCTCAAAGCCTCATTCAACCTGGCCCTGAACACTTCCAGGAATGGGGCATCAACAACATCTCTGGGCAACCTATTCCAGTGCCTCACCACCTTCAGCATAAAAAAAAAAAGTCTTCCTTGTGTCCAATTCAAAATCTACCCTCTTTCAGCTTAAAACTTGTTCTGTCACAATAGACCTTGGAAAAGAAATGTCCCCCTCTCTTTCTTCTAAGCCTTCTTAATCTATTGAAAGGTCTTATTAAGATCTCTCCAGAGGCTTCTCTTCTCCAGGCTGAACAACTCCAACTGTCTCAGCCTGTCCTCATAGAAGAGTTGTTCCATCTCTCTGACAATCTTGTGGACCTCTTCTGGACCCATTCTAACAAGTACGTGTCTTTCTAGTACTGAGGATGTCAGAGCTGGACACAGAACTGCAGGTGGGTTGTCACGAAAGCAGAATAGAAAGAGGGAATCACTGCTCTGGTTGGATTTAACCTTCATAAGACTGCCTCTTTAGAAATTCAGGCCCATGATATTTCTGAGTATCATCTGCTTAATAATAGATTCCCATGCCATAAAGCTCTACCTTTCTTCAGTGATCAGTTCACTCTATTTAGAAACAGACATCTATATAAAGACATATGTGTGTGATAAGAGAAATATAAATTTATAAATATGGTTATAAAACCCACAAATAGAAAATCTATTCATAGTAACAAATACATCCATGTAAACTTCAATTAAATTTGTGCTTGTTCCATAATGTGTAACAAAATATAAAACAGGGCCAACATACAATTCAGTGCTAACCTTATTTTTAATAAATGCTGCTGAAAAAATAACCTTGGCAAGTTCAATCTCAGCTACTCCCTAAGCAGCCTTCCTAACCCTCTACTCCCTGGATTTTAACTCAGAACTGATTTCTGTTCACATCTGTGTGTACAGACAGGGAGAAGCAAATAGAAAGACATCCACAACATACTCACATAACATGTTCCTGCCTTGAAAGGTGCTGAAGGGGGACAGTTTTCACTCTGAGCAGGAATAATGGAGGAGTCACGAGAGCAGTTTTCTCTTAATTTCTTCATTCAGGTTCAAAGTGTAGCTTATTGCAGTATTCCCAAGAGTTAGCCAGATTTCTTCCTGACCCGCAAGACAGGAATATGTCTAAAGAAACTCATTATTCTGATAAATCAATTCTGCAAGGCAGAAGGAGTTTAAAAACCAAAGAGTTATTTCTCTTCTGTCTGCATACACACTAGAAGAACCACAGATACTGGTATTGCTACCATCTGCTCTCTCCTTTGTATGTGTGTATTTATGATCAGTTAGGCCTGGGGTCTTTCTGGCCAGTCTGCTCATGCTCAGGCATTGGCCAAATCACAGGTAACACAGGGTCCTACAGCCCACTTCACCTATGAAGCAAAGGGCTATTGGCCTACTACAACATGCTTGTTTGGTGGGCCACATGCCTGATTTGGGACATCCCTGTTGTCCAAGACTCAAAGAAAAAGCATGAAGCTGGGTCAGGGGAGGTTTAGGTTGGATATCAGGAAAGGCTTTTTCACCCAGAGGGTGGTTGAGCATCAGGAAAGTGGGTTACAGCACCAAGACTGTCTGAGTTCAGCAAGCATTTGGACAGCACTCTCAGGCACAAGGTGTGATGCTTGAGGTGTCCTGAACAGGACAGGAGTTGGCCTCAAAGATCCTGATGGGTACCTTACAACTCAGCATATTTGATAAACTGGCCTACTCAAAACCAGACAATACAGTTCAAGAAACAGAAAAGACAAATAGGCTACCACTACCCACCCAAGTAAATTATCCATGCAGTAGAAGTTCTTAAAAGAACCTGTTCTGTGCGGCCATGGCAGTGTTGGAGCTGCCTGCAAAAGGCTAGAAGGCTAGGAGCGTATGCAGTGTCCTAGGTGGTTGATGCCTAAAGGTTTGCTGTGTATTTTGTAGATCTTTAGAGTTTTTGAATTATAGGCTTTCTTGCTCACATATTAAGTGGTGTTAGAAGTACTAAAGCAATTTTCTCACATATTCCTAAGCTTTCTGAAGGTCATGGTGTTTTGCAGAGACACCTGCAAGATAACTTGAAGACAAAACAAAAGAAGACCCCAGAATCCTTGGAGCTGCTCCAGGGGGGCAAAGCTTAGGACCCTTGTGGGTGGGACACCAAGGGAAATGAGAATCATGGTTGGTTACTGTAACATCACTGGGGGCGGTGTTCATTGGCATGCATGTAGGCCTGTTAGAGGTGTGCACCTCTGTGGAAGCTCCCAATAAAGGTATTTATCTTTCTTTCTCCATTAATGTTTCTCTGAGTGCCTATTTTCCAGGATTTTAGGCATCATGGTGAAGAATTATTTCTCAGAAAAATAGTTTTACCATGTTTACCCTTTCCTTTTAAAAGCTGCATTTAAATAAGTTTTTATTGAAATCAACACCTTAAAACAGATAATTAAGTTCAAGAATCACCATGGAACATTCTGAAATTATTATGAAAAATTTGGCTAGGCTGTCATTTCACTCCTTGAAATATACCTGTGTCACATGCCTTTTAGTGCTGTCACCACCATTTCCTTAACTCCTTGAGCAAACAAGGAGTTTTAGGCCCCTTTTTTTCCAAGGAAGGAATGGAAGCACACTGCTGAGAAACTGATTTGGAGAAGAGGAAAATATTTGTCCTTGCTAACAGGCTTTATAACATCCATGCTTTTAATTAAAATAGGGCTTATTTGCAGAAGGTATGTGCAACTGCAAGTCTATGACTACAGATATACAGGAACAACCAAGGATTATAGCCTGCTCCAGGAATCCAAGGTGAACAGCTACTAGAGAGCACACTTAACTAGCACAGAACTGCAGAAATGTGGCAGAAAGAAGCAATGAAGACATAGGAACAGACAGAGCTTGGCTAACTCACTGAATTAAAGCTTACCATCTCTACATAAACTGCACTTATGGTTTAATCAAAGAGTCAGTAGCAATTTCAGTGCCCACATTAATTATTTCAGGATTAATTCAACTACACAGAACCCATTATGAAAACATGAAGGATGAAACCTTGTCTCCACTGGAGTTCACAGAAATTCTTATGATTGATTTCAGTAACATTTTCATTGCATCTGTGTGTTTTGGACACGATCATGTTCGATGAAATTTCTGAAAACCAAGTCACTAAAAGTCAAAGTTCTTTCAAACTTTTCATGCAAATATGCTCGGACAATTACCTCAGAGGGGTATCTTTTAAAAGTTACCAACTGCTTTTAAACAGACAGAAATCCTAGAAGATGTATACAGACCTATAAACTGTTCAAAGATTATTTATAGATTCTTTATAGATATGCAAGGAGCCCTTTTAAAAACCAATTTGAAAGCACTGGCTGCTTCCAGTTACTTTCTAGCTCTCTAGACCACCCTGCTGCTTTCACTATTTGTACCATCTCCTTTTGAAGAGGACCTATTTCTTCCATTCCAAGTAATTCACATTAAGAATTCCACATCTTGTAGTTCTGTCTCTTCATTCTCTCTTTGACAGGTTGCAGCATCAGCTCCCTTCAGAATAACCATCCAAGAGACACTTAAATAGTGTGACATAACAAACACACTGCATGTCTTTGCCAATTAAGTTGTTAAAATTTTAGTACACTTCATATTTTGGTTCTTCTTGGAACAGGAACTTTGTGTAACTGAAATACCATCTCTCTATTTTGTTTTTGCAGAGGAAAAAAATTAAATATTCCGTCTGTATCTCCTAATTTCCCTTCCCATCAAACCAGTAATAGCTATTATCACTCTTCAGGTTAGAGTATCTGATGATATCATGATTTTATCACAATTTTTCAAAGCACAAAATCAAATTTTCTGATCAATTATTGCCCCAAAGTACCTATTACTGTTGCCTTATTTAAAAGCTGCTAGTGAACTACATGTTTTTTTTCTGGTTTATGACCTCATTTAAATCTCCTTGCCAATGTCTATGCTTATGTGAAATTCAAATTTCAGAGTACTAAAAGCTCAGCGTAGAGGTTTGACCTCCACCTTCCAGTCAGAAGGAATTACTAATTTTACAAGAATTTAACAGTTTGTTTACAGCAGGGATCCTGGACAGTTATTAACAAGGATCACTATGCCTCCTGCTTAGGGAACAACTCTACCCAGTAAAGCACATGGGATGTCAGGACAGCTAGAATTTCAGTAGAAGCAGTCACTGGTTCTCTTGATGATGGATTAAACTGATTCTTTTGATTCATGTCACAAGAAAACAAGCTTGTAGAAACTCTGAAAGTAAACTGAAGCACAGAGGAAGGACATTATACACAAAGATGCTATTCCCATAACAAACTATCCCCATAAGCAGGAACTGCTGGAGTAGAGACTGTTCCCAAGGCAATCGTTCTCTTGGAAGGCCACATTCCAGCTGCAAAGACTAGTGCCCTAATGAGTTGTTATCTGATGCAAATGGAGAAAAGCTTCTTGGAGCTGACTTAAGGCATCAATTGCTCTTCACTTCTGTGCACCTAAGTCTGAAAACTGTATATTATATAAATTAGGATTCTTCCTTTATGATAGCTTTTATCTTAATTTATTCTACTGGAACACCAATTGAGGTTCTGAATTGGTTTCTCAGCATCACACACAGTACAGCCAACAAAGGCAATTAAATAGAGTGTGCTCCTCCACATCTTTCCCGGAGTGTGTCTGAATAGCTACTAAAGTCTGTCAGTGTAGAAGAGTGCTTCTTCAGCAATCAGAAATGGTCAGTGTCCACCCGGCATGCAGCAGAGGAGAGACTGCCTGAGCCTCACATGTCTCCCAGTAGGCTGTTAACCAGCCACCAAGTGCTAAATAAACTTGTAAAACAAGTCAAGCTGTATTCTAATCTATCTTGATGCTAAATTTCATTGTTCTTGTATCCTTCTGTCTTCACACAACCTGCAAACCAGCACTTCTATCTTTCTTGCAACAACAAGGCTATCAGTGTTCATGAATACTTGCAGGACCCCAATGGAGTTCAGCCTATCCTAAAATTTTCAGGATCATTACATCATTTCTCCCATCCTGTGATTAAGAAGTGCCAGAAATGGCACATCCCTCTGCCTCAGAATAACAAATATGGTTACTATTTGGCAACATTAAGCTAATTATTTGAAAACAACACTTCACAAATCTCAGGAAAATATGTACAACCACTTCCTATGTCTTTTAATATTAAAAAAGACTATAGCACTGAAAAAGTACAGTCTTTTCTTGCAATCAGACTACTTGCATTTGGTTAAAAAAAGTACTACTAATTTTAGACAATCAGAATTGCAAATATTTAATCAAACAAGAAATGCTTCAAAGAAATTTCCATTAAAAATATCTTTCACAAGACAATCCAATGTCTCCAGGGAATTTCCTCTTCAGAAAAAAAATATATATTAATAGCTTCCTTAATTAAAATATAACATAGTGAAGAATGAATGGCTAAATTTAATTTTCTTTAAAGCACATTGTTTTACCCGCCCCTTACTGAAATGAAAATGCTCTATTATATTATTCTATAGCAAACATGAAAGAAAAAAGAAAAAGAAGAGTCAATGCCTAGCATGCATTATAACAGCAGTTATGAAAAAAACCTCCACCTATACTGCTATACTGGAAGGAAGTAGACAAATTAAATCAAGGAATCTGTGCACATGGTCCCTGCTAAAGTCAACTGGCACATATGAAAGGATAAACTGGATATAGTGCCTGCACTGGAAAGCAGAACTATATCCCTAGAGCAGAATGTCCCTCCTTTATTTCGATGCTACAGAGAAATGGGAGGGAAAAGCCTGAGATATGCTAAGATAAGGCAAAAGAATGCGGAATATCAAACAAAACCAACCAACCCTTTCAGAAATCCCCCTAAGCGTAGTTACAGGGACTGAAATCGAAAGCAAACTGGCTTCCTTCAGTAGCTGCATAAGGAAGCAATAGCTTGGTTGGTTAGTATTATTGGCCAAGTGCTAATAAATACCTATTGTTAGAGGACCTGTACAGCTCCAGTGTAACTCACAGGCCTGTTCTGAAGGTGCAAAAGAATACAGGTCTGCAGCTAGCCTTTTGCATGGGGGTAAGCTTCACTTACCATTAGACTGCTGATGTAAAGATGAGCGGCTGTGAATAGGGTGAATGGTTCTGCAAGCATTTTAGCATTACTTGTGAAAAGATAATTCTAATTTCTCAGCTATTATTGGCTGCAAGTATTCCCTGATGTAATTATGGAGTAATAGCTGAGAACTTGATTGTAACCAACAGTTAGTAGTTTGCTGCTAGCAAGGCAAACATGACAAACAATTCTGAGGCAATTATTGTCATTACAAGCCACACTCAATTGTTCAAGGCAAGCGTAATAGAAAGTGACAGTTGTGCAGCTGGGAGGGTGGTGCGGGAAATGAGATTGTTCTCGGGTTGCAACAGACCACTCAGACTCTAACAGGGAGTCTGCTCAATGCATAATTCATGTTTAATAATATTTTAGTCTCCAATGCAAATTACAGTATAAGATAAGAAACAAACAGAAACATGTCAAAAAAAGAACACAAGTTACTATAAGATGGAATAAGACACACAGAAGTAACATGGAGCAGGGGGGAGATATTCAGCACAGCCAACTCACACGATGCTTGCAACTAGCAAATGAAAATACAGTAACTAAAATACAGTAACTATACATATTAAAAGGGTCAGCTGTAAAAGTAATCAATTTGCTATGGTTCAAGATGGGTGCTCATATCCAAATCCTGTTTTGGGGCCCTTTTATGACTAGGTAGGTCCAGAGTGCTCTCCATTGAGAAACACTAATGATTAATTCTTAACAAATTTGAGTTGTGTAGAGTCAAAGGAAGATTTTAATCTCTCATACAATAGAAGTGCCTCATATATCAACTCAGTATTCTGATGACAAAGCACATAGCAGCTGCCTCGTCAGCAGCCAGTCCATTAAAATTCTTGATTTGCTGAAAATTCTACCCAGCTCTCCTTAACAAAGTTAAGGGCTGAAAGTTTCTAATGCATCTGCAGCAACATTTCAAGCTCTTGCCCAGGCTCAATACAATTCAGTGTCAATGACACTGTAGCACTGCTCAAGTGTCATTACAGTGTCACTCATGGTGCATTTTGAACCAATAAGGTATCATTTCTAAAGAAGCCATTAAAATACCACTGAAACTAGATTTCCACAACTCTGGCTTTCTGATTTTATTTCACCATTTTCTTTCTTAAATCACAGAATCAGAGAATGTTTTGGATGAAAGGAACCTTAAAGATCATTTAGGTCCAACCTCCCTGCCATTGGCAGGGGCACCTTTCACTAGAATGCATTGGTTTATGCAAATAATAGCATATCAAACCAAATCTGATGGGCTAAATCACCCCAGGTGTAGCTCCACTGAACTAAAATAGCACTACATGCCAGTTCTCACTTACACTTTGACTCTGCTTAGGTGAAGATGATACTGATTTTCTCAGACAGAGCAACATATTGCAACTAACTCCCCATCCAAAGAAACCTCTGTGATTTTGACATCTGTAAAATAGCACACTTCAGTGCAGCCCATAGACTTACTCAGAAACATGTATGTATGACTGCACTGTCTTTTGCGTTATTCAGTAACAAAGCTGGTGCTTGCAAAAGGTGGCAGATCCACAGCTGCAGAGACAGGAAACCTTTGCTTATCCTCAGAACAGACTGCCAGGCAGATGAAGAAGAGACCCTCCTCATTCTTTCTTGCCAGCTTGTCTCAGCCCTGGTCTTTGGGATGCAGTTGTTGCCCTCATTCAGCTTCTGCTACCTCTGTTCTATTTTCCAGAATAGGAGAAAGATAAAATCTGCTCATACAGGTGGGCTTTCTTCTTCAAGGAAATCAGAATGAGATCACAAATGACTATGTATAAGGTGCTGTATTGTTAGTGTTGCCTGGCTGTTACTGTATAGAATCATAGAATCATTAAGGTTGGCAAAGACATCTCAGATAATCACATCTGTACTCCTTTTCCACTATCATGAGACAGGCAGGTATCTTAGATCTTTGCCGAAAACTAGTATTTTTTGTC
This sequence comes from Scytalopus superciliaris, assembly GCA_013400415.1. NCBI lineage: Eukaryota > Metazoa > Chordata > Aves > Passeriformes > Rhinocryptidae > Scytalopus > Scytalopus superciliaris. Next base: position 53,868 of record VXBX01006700.1, on the reverse strand, counting down.
AGTCTTAGTCATAAGAAGTGAGATTATTACCCAAAACATTGTAAATTTCGGTGGCTTGACCAAGACTGGGAGGTGTGCATATATCACAAAATTCAGTCAGATTTCTTGGTCCCAGCTCAAATCTAATTTTAAATGATCTGCCATTTTACCAAAGTAAAAAA